>PVIY010004452.1:0-102929 GCA_004026745.1 Myrmecophaga tridactyla | reverse complement strand
TATAATCTTTTTTTCTCTATTATCGTTTTATTTCTTTTTCTGATGTCTTTTTATTTCTTTTTCTAAATCGATGCAAATGTTCTAAGAAATGATGAATATGCAACTATGTGATAATATTAAGAATTACTGATTGTATATGTAGAATGGAATGATATCTTAATGTTCTTTTGTTAAGTTTTTTAATTAATAAAAAAAAAGAGATTTACCAGCATTTAGAGCAGAATACCTTGAAAATTAAAAGTTATTTTATAGGCAGTGTCAAAAGTATTAGAAATAACATTAGAAAATGTTGGAGGTTATATAAAATTTAAAAATAATAAGTGAAATGACAACTCCATATCATTACAAAATAGAAATGCATGTAATATTATGCAAATTGTTTTAAAATAATATTTACAATAATATTAGTGTAAAAAGGGGAATTTTGTATTATATCTTTCAATTACCAAGAGAACACACCTTTTCCATGTGAAATGCAATGGCAAAGCTGACTATGGTTTCACATTTGTAGGAGCAAATTTGTTGCTCTTGGCATCTTTATTTCTATGACTCTAAGAATGCCAGGCAAGAAAACTAAATATCTACCAAAATTGAGTTCTCTTTAATAATGCTTAGGGAAGTAGAAAATGATAAAAGTAAAAAATATGGGTAACCTAATATAGTACAATGAATAAGAATCTTGGGACTTATAAATAATTGAGAAACTACTCAAAAACTCTGCATGGATTCTTATTAGATCCATGGATTTTGACCATGGCTTTGCTTCTTAGAGTGAAGCAGATGCAAATATTGGTACATTATTCCATAATTAAATTAATCCATAAAAGATTAATGCATTAAAAAATAAGATTCATATCAACCTCTTTTCATTTTCGTAACTATATGATAAAGCAATGCCACATTTTGAGGCTGATCTTATAGTTAAATTTATAAAGAAATCTTATGCTTTATACAAAAAAGGTGACAATTTCAAGAAGTTGGATGAGCTGTAATTATACATAAACATATTTTAGACTATATATCCATTTGGCAAGTCTAGGGTGCTTTGAATTTGATCCCAGGGAGGGTATTCCATGGATATCCGTGGTATCACTGTGTTAGGTTAAATGAGCTGAATATCAGACTTGTGACAATTTTTATAGTCTTATAAATAAGTTATCACTTCTGGACCATATTATTATAAAATAAAACCAATTGACCATATTGATATGGAATACAAGCGTTTGCTCTTTATAGACAAGTAGTTGAAATTATAATGCATTATTAAACAAAGAAAATACATGCTGTTGATTAAAACACACCTTTGAAAGGCAATTATATCTTATTTTTGAAGGGTTTAAATATTGTTAGCAAGATAATGTTTAAAAACAAATGTTTTGATTATTCTTTGCTTATTTTTAACATTTCTTTGTAAGGAAAGGGATTTTCTCCTATGAGTGTGTATTTGTTTCTGATATAGTGGTCACATGCAGACCATAAACATAATGCATAAAAAAGGACATTAAAATAATTACCTTTAAACCTCCTTTAATTTTGGATATTTTGAGAGGCAGTTATGTTTAAAAACAGAATTATATGAAATTAGACAAATGTCAACATTAATCCTTTATATATTTATTCTGTGTGCTATTTTTCTGAGACTTTTAAGTTACATTAATACATTTCTAAGAGGTTTAAAATATGTGTTTTAAAATAATTTTACGCTTGCAACAAATTAACTGTTATGTGCCTTTTAATTTGGTTTTTGTTATTTTGGGACATGATGCTTCAATTTTATATAGTTAAATTCTTCTTTCTCTTTGCTTGTGATTTATTCTATTTTTAAAGTTTGTCTTCTTCCACCAAAGATCTTGAGTAATCTACTTCTATTTTCTTTCGTGTTTCATAATTTTATTATTAATATCTAATTTTTGAATTTATAAAATAAATTACTTTGTGCAAAATGAGGATGAAAATTGATTTTCAAATAAATAAGACAATTGTCCTAGCAAATTATCTAATATTACACTTATCTGTTGATTTATTATTCTTTTATTTATATTAACTCATTACATATAGTATGATATAGTTCTAACTATCCATTTTGATTCACTGATGTGTTTGTTTATTCTTAGGTATGTAACAAACTGTTTCAATTATTACATTATTATATTTATAGATACTCACTCTTGTCCAATATTTACTGATCTGAACAGAAGTAATGCACTGTTCAGATCAGTAAATATTCACTGACAAAAGATTTTATGAAAAATGGGTGGAGGAGCAAGGGTGTGGATGGTATGGATTGATCATTGCCATGCTTTGTAAAGCAAAATATTGGGGTTTGTTATTGTTCTTGTTAATTTAGTTGTTTAATACAATTAATCGGTTAATCCTACTCGAAGGAAATATAATTAGTTATAAAAAAATGGAGTTTGAAGTTAGGGAGATGCGGGCTCATATTTGAACTTGATAACTTAATGGCTTTTTAATTTACATGAAAAAGCCTAAAATTCTCTTGAGATTCTTTCTTATTTAATGAGATTATTAATATGAATCTCAGCAGTTTAGAATGCATCCTGAGTGAGATCATAAAAGAACAAATAGAGGATAGGATTTTTCTGATAGTAAGTTTTCAGTAAATATAGTTATTATAATTATCAGTGTTTTTATTATTGTTATCCCTTTAGAAAATTTTGGAAATCTTCTTTATGTCTTCTATCATTTTACCTCACTCCATTGCTCAAGAATATTTCTTTATAATAATAAATATTACCATTTATCTCTATATCTCTTAACTGAAATGTGGAACCCTTTCCTTCTTCCTTAATATGACTCTCAGAATATACACCTGTCACTTATCGTATGAGTGCCTTGAATCTATGAAAGATGTATATCTGATATGATACATCTTTTTCTTCATGATGTGTGGACATCATAAATCTCTTTCCTGGTGATGTGTGCCTTGGCTTTGAGTGCATGTATCTTTTAAATACCCACATTTTATTTTTTAACACAAATCTCACTCAATATGTGCTGCTTCACTGTTATTTATAACTTTGGAATTGGTCTGTTCATTCCTGCCGTGACGTGAGTTGCTTTTCTTATTTCCACAGAAGTATTTGAAAATCTGTCAGAGTATTGTTTTCATTACACATTTTTCATTATTATGCTGTCATCACTGAACAAGTTTATTTCAAAGCCTTTTGAGAAAAATGACAAGAAACATAGCATTTCATTTCCTTATCCCGTCATTAGATTAGAAATGTCAAGATAGATTTAGATTTTATTTATTTTTATTAAAAGAAGTGATAGATCTTTTTGGAAAAAAAGAAAAGAAAAAAACGAAATTTTAATTTTGAATGCATCCAAAGTAGAAGATCTTCATGTGAGGGCTCTCTGCAGGGAAAACTTTGCTCTTATTATTTGGAAAAACTCTAATTTCATCTTCCAAACCCAGGTCATCTTATTTATTGACGACATAAAATGCTGTAGTCATTCTAGAGTACCAACTAAATAAATGAAATCTATTAGAGGCTAGAAAGAAACTAAACCAAAGTAAACCTAAACTATAATAGTCAGTATTTTGTAACATGCTGAACAGTACATTTCAGCAGCTATTAAAAAATAGAGATGACATTAATTCTTTTATCTGAGAGTTATTATAAGAATTGAATCAACACATGTAAATCATCTAACACTGCACTTGAAGTTAAGCCTTATAAAATACTAATATTCCAATATTTTGACCTACAAAAGCGATAATTTCATGGGGTCCAACCTAAAAGTTCCTCAATAATGTTAGTTTTCTCTTCAATCTTGGGGTTTATACCACAGAACTGATCTTTACAATTATATTACTTGCTGATTATATTCTAAAATTCTCATGAATAGAGGACAAGACAGACTTGCTTATGACAAATCCCTCTATATATTCATAATATAGGGGGTCTCAGCACATGGCTTTACTTCTTTCTTTCTAACAGCCTACTAGTAATCTCTGCTACCCTTTGACCTACCCCATGGCTTCTCTTACTTTTGGCCACAATTTCTACTTTTCTCATCAGTGCGTTTTTGTCTTCACTAAGGTTTCTCAAAAGTTGGTAGGTACCAAGCAAGGCCTGCTTGATATGAGAAGTAAGTTTGGGTGTGGGTGTTTGCAGGTCATTATGCTGGTGGTAAGGTGATATCATATTTGAAGTCCTCAATTTTCTAAAATAAGGAGATACATTCATTCCAGGTTGAGGAAAGTAGCATTTCTATGAGATATAAACATGTCTTGTAATTCTGTGTAAACTTATAAAATAACCATGCATGATATATTTCAGTAACATAACAAGATCATGATTTATGAACTCTAGGTGACAAAATATTCATTTTCTTAAGGTGAAAGTCATTTAATTTGTTGTTTGTTTTAATAACAGTCTTTTCCAACTACACCTTCTTGGTTAATCATTTTTCTTATACATAAAATATGACATAAGAAGGTAATATAAATTAGAATATTATATTAAGTTTTCGCAACTATCCAGTTAAGACAAGATATAGAAACCTCACAATGAAACAAAACATATTATGCATTAGTCAAATGCATGCTACTTTTTAAAAATAACATCTCAACCCTAAAGATATAACAGAATCACCCTGCATCATTGAAATTTAGTCCTTTAAAATTGTTTATCTTAATAGTATAAGTAATTTTTAACTTAGTTTGCACAAATCACACTTATTCAGAAATAGTTTTATATTTAGTTTATGAAAGGCAGATACCAAAGTTACTAATCCCAGTTTATTTTTATCATTTTTCCCTATGTTTTGCTCTAGGTTTCCATATGATACAATATTTAAATGTTTACCTTTTCTGTAGAAAGAAGAAATATTATTTTACATTTGGTAGTTAAAAGAAAATATTAGGGATATTTCTTGCACTTCATAACACAGATATGAACAATTATAAATAAAAAGCAGTTTGGTATCACCTGGAATTTTAAAACTTATTTACACATATTTTTAATAAAATAGTTAATAATTAATTATTAAATAATTAAGAATTTATACTTTGAAGATTCATATTTCTAGTTAGTAGCATATAACAAATTGGCTTTTCCTTTCAAAGAGCTCTCAACATATAATAGATATTAATTTAATTTAACTTTACTATTGTGACTCTAAAAAGGGAAGTGGTGGTTGTATAACTCAGAGGATAAAGTAATGAGGAAATTTAGACTTTATGGACCACACTATTCTAATTTTCTAAAGATCCTATCATGATTTCCAAAGAGATTTTCAGACTCCAGTGTATAAATCTGAGCTTTAGACATTGCAAACAATACATGTTTTGTATTTTTTTTTGGTGCAGGGTGGTGGGGTGCTGGTTCATGGTCCAGGAATCGAATCCAGGTCTCCTACATGAAAGGCGAGTATTCTACCACTGAGCCATCCATGTATCCTATATACTTTTTAATATATACTTTATGAGATCATCATTTGTTTTCACATGGGTTTTCATTTGTGAAGAAAGTAGATTTTTAGCATTCATTAGAAAAGTAAGAGTTGACTTTGGGGGGTGGTAAAGGAAGTTTCAGCCTTGCTGGAGGGAAACTGGCATTATTATCTGTCAGCTCTTGTTGCAAAAACATGCAACCCTTAAATCTCAGAGGTTTCCAACAAGAACATTTGTTTCTTGCTCCCATGGGGACTGCAAGATCAGTTCAGGTTGGCTGGGTTCAGTTGGGCTCTGATGGGCTCAGTTTCACTTGACTGGTTCCAGGACCCAGGATGAAGGACTTGCTGTTATGTGGGCCATAAAGTTCTCATGGAAGAGATTGGAAAAAGAGAGATAGAGAACCAGATCTAAAGGAAGCAATCACTTTTAAACCTTCTGCTTAATCACGGCAAATGTCATGAAAGCTCATAGCCATGTACCAAAGTATGTCACAAGAATAAGTAAAAGTCAATGAGGACCAAATGCTTACTCCTCCCATAGAATGAACAGAATATTCTCATATGATAAATGGTAAATCCATATAATCCTATTACAGGGACTGAGCAAATAGTTCAGAATGGTATTCCAGTCTACCACATACACCATGTCCAAATGGCCAATATTGAATCATAGTCAGCTGTGACTCATCATTAATTTTCCAATGAGGTTTGTATTAGTCAGATAGATTCTGCCCCTCAGGAATATTACTCCCTCTTATGACCACCCATCCCTGCTATGTACATCTGAAAATTGTGTGCTTAGCTCAAGAGCAGAAAATGATTTTACTCATCTATTTAGATTTTACTTTCAAAATGTATCTCATTTTCCATTTCTTTTCTGTTCGCACTGTCAGCATTCCTTTTTGTCTAGACTCTTACACAATCTTTTCACTTGACTGCCTGCTGCACATCATTCCCTATTATATTTTGGAAAATAATTGTGGTGTCAGTAGAGAGGATAGAACAAAATGGGAAGAAAATGGAGACAGCATCGCTGGTGGGCCCTGAGAGCTTAATGTATAACTGGGATAGGGAAATAAAGAAACTGAAAGCTAGCTTGGTTAACTGATGCTGATAGAGACCTGAATAGACAACATTCTCTTCAATATATTCACCATTTTCCAAATGGATAATTGGATTAAGTTTTGTGATACTCATGGCCCTATTTTCTTATAAAGAAAGACTTACAAGTGAAAATATTTTTAAGTCAATAAGAAATAGTCAATGGAATAAAAACACACCTATTCAAACCACAAATATGATCAGGTAAATTTCCTATTTCAAATTAATCCATGACAATTTATTGTTGCACAATAATGATAATTGTAATGGCAATAACAAATATCCCCATCCAACCTTTACTGTTTGCCTTTTAAATGCTGCGCTTTATTCTATCTCTGTGTGCAGTTCTTATTCTTTATAATATGTACATGAGAAAAATAACTTGACCAAATTCAGAGTAAATAAAATAATTTCTTTTAACTACCACAATATTTTAAAAACTGGATAATGCAGTTTTCATGATTTTCTCAACCTGTCTTTTCAGACTTTTCTTTTACCTTCCCTTCCATGATAGGCATGCTGAAGTACAGATCCAAAGAAATGTTTGTCCTTTCCTCATCATCCTATACTGTTTCATGCCTCTGTGACTGCATGCATGAATTTCTCTATTTGACATATCTTTTCTAGATGCACTGCTTTTTCCCCAACCTGATGAATTCTATTACTCTTCAAGATGCAAGATTCTGCTCCAGGAGTGCATTCACCAGGCACAGTTAACTAGCTTCTCTTCTCATTTCTGTGCACTCTACATACTTTCCTGATCATTTACACACTGTACTGGGATTGTCTTTGCTTGTCTGCCTCCTCCTTGGTTCATTCAAGTCTTCCATACTTTCCAGGTGTATTACAGATCTTGTTTATTTCTATTTTATCTTATATTTCAGTGTATGTTCTGAATGGTACTCAAGTGATTTGAATGGGAGTTATGATAGACTGAATTGTTGCTATTTTTAATATTTACTTTTAAAAGAGAGTTGGAACTGTTAGGTAATTGTCATGGGGTTTTCTCTACTGAGAATTCTTTCAGGGCCCTCAACAAGTTACCTAAACAGGAATTATTGTATGCAATCATCTGAGATGATCAGGTATAATGCTAATATTGATTATGCTAGTCGTAACAATTGGAATTTAAAAATATACTTAAATACTAATATACCTGAAATATATTTCACTTTATACATAGTCAATGTGTTTGAAGTATACTATTTCTCTTTCTTCATATGCATGCCTTTTTTCCCAGGGGAGTTGAAAGATTATGTGTATATATTACCTTTTCAAAAGAGATGTAAAAATAATTAAATAAAGGCATTTAGTTGCTAAAATCAAACATCTAGCTCTACATGTCGTAGTTGTTCTTGTCACAGGCGTGAGATTCACACGTCTTGTGTATATTAATAAACCATTTCTGTAATATTTCAGGATGAAAACTGTTCTTCAGCAATGCATAAATAGTCACTTTGTTACAATGATAAAAATAATCCTTTGATTTTACTTTGTCAGTCTTGGGAAATAGCTGGCATTGTTTTCCATAAAAATATAATTTCAACTAGTACTGTATTAGTGATGAGGGGGATCACAGTATTTTAAGGAATCACAGTATCAACAGAACTTAAGCATCTGAAATTCTGCTTCTAAATTGGAAAGAAATCTGAGAAACTAAGTGATTATTTGCTGAATTTTTTCAAAATAGAAAGGCAATATGAGTAATTCAGGAGAAGGAACAAAATTATTTATCCACAATATATATATATCTATTATTTTAAGGAACTAATAGGAGTCACCCCTTAATGATTGTGTTTTGGCATAAGGCAGAATGAAGTACTTTCTAATGAAGGTAGTTAACTTTAAAAGAAAGTCCATTAGTCTGATGAGCACCCTGATGGCTATAGTCATTGGAATCTTCTTTGTAACAGAGGAAAAAAGATTACTTTTTAAGCTTTCTATTTTGGAATGATTTTAGATTTATGGAAGGTTTGTAAAGATAGTATAGAAAGTCCCCATATACACTTCATTCAAATTTCCCTGATGTTAACGTCATATATAACCATGGCATATCAAAATGAAGAAAATTAACATTGGCATAATACTATTAACTAAATGATAGACTATACTTGATTTTTATTAGTTTCTACTTATTATTTTTTTCCTTTTTTGTCCAGGATCCACATTTCACCTAGTCATTATGTCTCCTGAATCATCCCCATTTTGTGACCATTTCTCTTTCCTTGTTTTTTCATGGTCTTTGAAGAATACTTTTGTGGAATGTCCTTCAGTTTTGGTTTGTCTGGTGTTTCTCATGGTTACACTGGGGTTATAGATTTTTTTACATCATATCAGGGGTTACATGCTACTAATATGGCTTTTTAATGGTGATATTAATCTTGACCACATGATTAGGGGGGTGTCTGCCACAGATCTCCTAGTAGAATTATTGTTTGTTTTTCCATTCTCTCTCTTTTTTAAAGTCACTACAACACCTTTGTGACCAAAAGGGGGAAAATGTAACAAAATAAAGTATCAGTGACTAAGAGAGTTCAATTAAAGTTGAGAGGCTATTCTGAAGGCTACTCTTACCCAAGCTTCAGCTTAATGTTAATCATTACCAAGGTTTGCCAAACCCCAACCAAAACCATTCCTGTCAACCCTAAAGAACATGTAGGGCTTTACAAAAATTTCACGTACTAAAATTGCATTCCAGAAACATACAATATCCAGAAGGGTTCCTTGGCAGATAAATCTTGAAATCTAGAGAGGCCATTCTCTCCAAGAACACCAATTAGTTCCATTGCCCTATCCAATATTATCAATAGCCTTTTTCAACATGAAAAAGTTAGAATGGGCATAGCCCATAGAAGAGAAGATAGGATTTAACAAATGAGTATGACTGCTGAATCATTATATTCATATTTCTTTCAATCTCTAGTATCTTGGAACAGCTAAAGGAACAGCTAAAAGGAAAAACCTAAAATTATAGAACTGTAACCCATAACAAACACCAAAATTTATTCTATAACTAGCTGTCACAATGTACTTTCAAATTTAATTGCTTGTTTGTATATATGTTATATTTCACAATGCAAAATGTTAAAAAAAAAAAGTCACTAAGTATAGCCTATAATCAAGGAAAGTGGAATTGTGCTCCACTTACTCAAAAGAAGATTATCAAAGAATTTGTGGTTATATATAAAATCATCATGGTAGTTAATAAAACCTTGGGGGTAGAAATGTGAGGCTATGCAAATATACTATTTCTCCTTAAAATTGTGTCCATTAGTTCTGTCATTCATCAGTGGATCTTGATTGCTCCAATCATCAGAGTTATGCTCTATTGGTGTTTTTCAATTTCTCTCATTCCTTCTACATTTATTATTTGGAGTTCTTTATTAGAAAGATTTGTTCCTTCCCTCCCATTTATTGATTAATTAAATCATTTGTTTATATCAGCATATAGACTCATGGATCTTTATTTTATTCTTTAGGCTATAATTCAATACTGTATTTATTTGTTTGTTTGCTTAAATTATTCTAACTTTGGTCATTGGGAGCTCTTTAGGTTGGCTTCTGCTTCCTTTAGAGAAGTTTCCATTCTTATTGTTTGTTTGTTTGAGCATTTTATTACTTTTTGGGCTTGTAAGATGCTCTAGTCTCCCCTTCTACTTTTGTTTTCCCTGCCTATCCCTAGAATTAGTGATTTCTGCAAGAAGCCCTGGTTCCTTTTATTAAAGAATGGTATTTAGAAACCAAGATTTGGGTGTTAGATGTGCTCATTGCTACTGGAGCATCATTTTTAAACTCACAAAGCCACACACTCATGCACATGCATAGTTATAGTGGAAAGTTTTGGTTTCTGCCATTCTTAGGCTTGAAATTCAGCTTGATTATATATTGACAGTGCGATGATTAAATGCCCATCCTCATTTCCTCGATCTGCAAATAGAAATCATCTAAGTTACCTAACAGGTAATGAAAAATGCCAAGAATAGACCCTGGCAGATAAGTTCTTAACATATGTTGCTTTCATTTTACCAATGCTCTTTTCACACAAGGCCTACAGAATGTAAAAATGAGAAAGAAAGAACATGAAATGCAAAGGAAGGGTGAATGTAGATTTGGCAGTACAATTTTCATAGGAGATGCCCTTCCAGGTGGGTTCAAATGAGCAACAATTAACTTGTAAAGATATATGGGCAAGGCATTTTAGAAAAAGATGAGTAGATTCACGGAAGTATGTGTCATGTTTGGGGGAAGAATATATTGTACCCTTTCTCTGGAGTATAATTTTATGTAGGGATCTTTTTTAATAATTAGAAAAATAGAGTAGCTATAGATGAAACAGGATCTTGAGAACAAGGTTTGAGCAAATATTTGTGAATACAGAAAGAGATTATCAGATTTTCAGTGACTTGTCTGACATTTAAGCTATAGCCATTGAATATGGAAAAGCAATGAGTAGACCATCTTCTCTCATTAAAAGAAGTAGAGAAACAAATACTGAAAATGGGTTTAGTAAAGGAAGTATATTGGAAGCCTTCTTAAACATTAAACTTCTCTTCACATGTAGAGATAATTGCGTGACTCAATATGTTCAATTTCAGGCTTAAAGCATTGTGCCACAAAAAGTGCAGGATATAGTTATTGAGATTGACAATCAATATCCTGACTTTGCTTTTTCCAATAAGTGATTTCCATCTAAATCTCCCTGAGCCTCAGTTTTCAGCAGCAAAATGCCATAATAAGCAGTGCTCACCAGCAAAATGCCATAATAAGCAGTGCTCACAGAATGTGAGGGAAAAATGCAGAGTATTTGAAGTGTCTAACACTTGAATAATTTTGTTTTTCATGCTATAGTTTAGGAATGTCAATTAGTATAATTGTATGTCAATTAGTATACCATGCTAGAGCATCAACAATGAACAGCATTGGGGAGGATGAGTTGACATTAGATAACATTAGCTGAATAGTGAACCAAGAAATAATATTTTTGTGATTTTCCTCAGTAGTGAATGTTATATGGTATCAGAGTTAGAGTGAATGGATGTTGGCAGTGCTAGAAGAATAGAAAGGACATACAGAGAGTTAAGCAAACAAACAAAAAAAACTGGAGCATTTGTAAAGAAAGTTTTAAACTATGGTTTATGAATGCAAACATGGATGGTGAATAAGCCTATCTTACTGTGCTAACTTTGTTTATAGATGAAATAATTAGGAGACTTAATTGGCTTAATGCAGAGACAAGCCATGAGAGAGGTGGCATGCTATGACTGGAAAGTGTAAGAGCAAATTTCAAGATGTTTGCACTGGAGCAGCCAATTTTGATGATGAAATCCTGAGTTTTGCATGATAGAGAGTGAATCAGATACAGAATAAGAAAAGTGAAAACAAGAAAAATGAACCCACTTCAGTGAAATTTACATTTTCTTTCCTTTTCTTCTTTAGTTTGGATTGTGAATAAATCTTATTACAAAGGAAAAGTCATTAGTAATAATACCAGTGATGGATGGAAAGATAAAAACTGGATTATTTTATTAAATATGATTCAACAGCAGAGGTGATTTGAAATATTCAATAAAAAAGGAATTCATTTATGTATAAAATGTGTTAGGGGCATACTGTACTGGAAATTTTCTTGGGTCCTAGGTCTTCCTGGCCTTTTGTTCTGCAGCAATAGCAGGTCATAACTATTTTGTAACTTTAAGTTCTAAGAATTGCCTGTGTGGTCAGTTATACTTCATTAAAGTTATAAGAGAAGAGTTGCGATTGTCAACCTTGCTGTGACTGAACCCATTGATTGAACACATGATAAGATGTAATGCAATTTGGACATTTTATTTCATGGTCATGGACCATTAATTCTATGTAAGATTTCTTCCACTGAAATCTGAGACAAATAGAAGAGATTTTTAAATATTTTATTTGCATTTATTGACCTGCAGTAAAAATGCTTGGTTTTCTGTGGTGTGGTAAAATTATTTCAAGTCAAGATATTAAAGAAAAATAAAGAATATTAAATATACACATGGGAATAATTTTTTAAGTAAATATGGAAACACCTCAGAAATCAGAGATGTAAATTATATGTTATAGCAATAATATGTCAATTAGAGAAAATATGATAGTAAATAATATAAGAAAATCTCTTGTGATAAGAAAATCTCTTTCACATACAAAATGTCAGATTTTGCTAGAGCAGAGCAATAGAGATGTTTTCTTCAATCTACAGAGGAAAAAACGAGACCTAAATAGTTAAATAACATACTTAAAATCAAATAATAAGAAATAAATGACAAACTAAAACCCCCTATTATACCCAGAAATCTCCAAGGCCTCATGGACTTTATTTAAACAGGAACAAACAGTTTAACATTTCATCTATAGAATGGGTTAATAACTGGTTGGGAAATATTTACCCATAATGCTTCAAAGACATCTTACTTTCACTTATTTTTATATTTTACATGTATGTGAAAAGATTCACTCAAATAATCACAATCATCAATTAATTGCAAATCCATTAAGCCATATTCAATAGTAGACCACTCTTATTTTCCTTTATTTAAACAACTAATCAACTGCTAATAGACAGATTTTTTAGAATTTTTTTGTTGCAGGAGAGAGAAATGCATTTAAGCTCATGTAAGTAAAGAGAGGAATGGGATGCTGCAAAGTGTATGGGGATACATATTGATCCCAATAGCAAAAAAATGCAGCCAGAAATTTCATGGGAGTAAAACAGAACCAGAGAACTATAGGAATTAAGGTAGCTACTTATTATCTTTCTCTGTCTCTCTTTTCTTATCTCTCTCTGTTTCTGCTCTATTTTCCTAGCCTCTGTCAGTAAAACAACAGCCTTTGCTACCTAGAAGGCCCAAAATGTCTTTTCTAGTTATATTTAAGTATACCTAACTTCCCAGTTTCAAAGATTATCACCTACTTACAGGATAAGTACTTACAGCACTTAGGGCTCTTAGATCAAATTATAGAGAAAGAGAATTTGTTTGGCCCATGTGCTCCATTCTGGGAAAAGGAAGGGGCAGGATGGCATAAAAAACATGGAAGCAGCGGTCCACCATTTCAGCCTAAACCAGTGGTTTTCAAACTGCAAACCTGCATTAAAATCACCAGGAAACTTTCTTAAAACACAGAATCGTAACAGTTTCTCAGGCAATGCTATTGATCTTGGTTCAAGGGGCCACACTTTGAGAGCCAGTGTTTATTCTATGGTGCATGTTTCTCAATAAGAGGAAATGTGCGAATACTCAAGCAATGTGCTAACTGCACCTTTTGGTACAAATAAACTGCTTTGATTATTCATGTTTCATTCATTTCTTAAACATTTATTGAAAAGTTACTATATAAGCAAATAAAAATTTGCACACAGGCTAAAATTAGTTCTGTGATAAGTGTAGTTTATTTTCATACCTAAATTCTAAATCTTGTAATACATTATTCAAATTAATATATATTTTGAAACAAAATTAAAATAACAAATTTATGATTTTATTGAATTATCTAAGTACAGGAGACTTATAATTTTCCAAGAATTTGAGTATTTTTATATTCTAATCACTTTGCTTACCATATAGACAGTATTGAAATTAAAAACAAAACAACCAAAATGGTTATATGTTGGTGTCTTTGAGATTTTCTCATTTACTATAACTGTTTTATGAAGAAAGCTTACATAGTCTTTGATCTACTATGACATTTTGCCTTCACACCATATTGCAAGAATTAGAATATATTGAGAGGAATACACTCTCTGAATTATTTCTCTTAAAATTTTGTCCCAAAAGTAACATAGACTCATGATGTATGATTGAAAAGACAATCATCAAAGAATGAACATTTTGCTTATAACTTCTATTGTCTTCTGAAGTAATCATTTCCTAGTTGCATAATTGCTGAAAATGTTTTGTTATATAAATCATGCTAACATTATAGCTTTATGGTGAGAAATTAGTGATGACATTTGTCTTCATTATTTTAAAATAGATAAAAAGATACTGATATTATTAATGGTCAATAAATCATTAACAGCATAATTTTGTAATAAAGAATCACATTATTGTCTGAAAACTTTCCCTCAAAATTTTTCTGTAACTTGAGAACCTCTTTGGTTGCTCAGATGTGCCCTCCCTCTCTCTAAGTCCAACTCTGCAAGGAAAATCATTATGTGAGACATGATATTCCGCTATGTAAGATATGCTGTCCAGGGATGTAATTCTCCATGGCAATGTGGGACACTCTGAAGATGAGCCTGCCCCTAGCACTATGGGATTGACAAAGCCTTCCTGACCAAAAGGGGGAAAAGAAATGTAACAAAATAAGGTATCTGTGTCTAAGAGATTTCAAAAAGAGTTGAGAGGTTCTTCTGGAGGTTACTGTTATTCAAGCTTCAGCTAGATATTGGTAATTGTCATGGTATGCCAAGCCTCCATCAACAGTATTCTTCTAAACCCTAAAGTATACCCAGGGTTCTGTCTGGGACTCTATGATATAAAGTTTAACTCAGTAAGTTTATTTTTCAGAAACTTATAACCTCCATATGGTTCCTAGATCAGAAAAGCCCTGAAACCCAGTTACCAGTCTCTCCAAAAGCATCAACCAGTTGCGTCCCCTTACTCCATTATGTTAGCACCATTTTTCCACATGAAGAAATTAGAATGGCCATTGCCCAAATATCACTAAAGACTGGGGAAATGATCAAAGAAGTAGGAATTGTAACAAAGAAGATAGGATTTCATAAATGAGTATTACTACTGAATCATTATATTGATATTTCTTTTAAGTCTTCAGTGTCTTAGAGCGGTTAGAAGGAAATACCTAAATGGTGGAAACTGTAACCCACACCATACTTTGAAATTTGTTCTAAAATGACTTGTTAAAATGTGCTTTGAAATTTATCACTTTTTTGCATATATATGTATTTCATAATAAAAAAATGTTTAAAAAATTTATGTGTAACTTAGTTATAACTGGCCTCCTTGGCTGTGCTGCTCTCATTTAAGCTGTTACACATCTCAACCCCCCAATGCCCACCTTATATACAAATGCAATTGCAATAAATCATATAAAATTTACTCAAGACTTTATGAAAGTGGAGCTAGGGGCAGGGGTAAACCACAGTTTACACAATTACAATTCCTAAACTTTCTTACCCAAAACTGATCATTATCAGAATTTTCTGTTCCTAAGTCAGCTACCACATCATCCCACTCCAAACCTCCTCTATACATTTCTGGAATCTCTGCTTTTTCTCCTGAGCACAAAATCTCAAAAATCCTGATAACTTGTATATCCCACTCTGTCAAAGTAAAACTAGCTGAATAATTTGTGGAAAATGGAAATTAATTCCTTAGCTCAAAACTATTTGACTTAAGCATAACCTCAGGGAGGCTAAATCCACCCAATTACCAACGAAATAAATGTCTCTCTTTGAAATTAAATCTCAGCATTTACGTAGGAATATATTTCCTAGAAGGTTTTGGAGGAATGTTTGAAAGGCTTTATAGGGAAAAATAAAATTGGGTTGACCAATGGGCCAGTACCTCTTAAAGATTGCAAGAGGGATTTTGAAATATTCCTCTACATAGATTCCTAGAAAAACTCAATGTATTTGTTGCTGTTGTACCTTACTTTGCTTCTTCAGAAGTATGAGAAGCCTTTGAGGGTCCCTGCACCTCAGCTGATCTTTTCCAGCCCTTCTTGCACACATATGACCTTAGACCTTGTCTAAGGGCTGTGTTTTAGTTTGTTAAAGCTGCTGGAAATGCAATATACCATTTTAAAGGGGGAATGCATTAAGTTGTAAGTTTACAATACAAAGGGTATAAAAATGTCCAAACTAAGGCATCCATGGTAAAATAACTTGACTCAGGAAAGGGCAATGGATACAGAACACTTCTGTCAGGGGGAAGGTACATGGCAGGGGTCTGCTGGGGTCTTTGGTTTCTGGTTTCAAACAGCTTCCCAGGAGGACATTTACTTTCTACATCTCTAAACTTCTGGGTCTTCTGCTGGCTCTCTCTGTTGGCTGTTTCAGCTCTGATGCTTTTTTCAAAGTGGTTCCCTCTTAAATGACTCTAGCAGGCAGATGAAGACCCACCTTGAATGAATGGAGACACATCTCCATAAAAACCACCTAATCCGAAGGTCCTACCCACAACTGGGTGGGCCAGATCTCCATGGAAACAGCTTAATCAAAAAGATCCCACTCTACAATACTGAGTCAGGATTAAAGAACATGGCTTTTCTGGGGTACACAACAGTTTCACACTGGCAGAGCTGCTATGACAAATATCATACAGTAGGTTTGCTCAAACAAGAAGGATTAATTGTCTCATGGTTTGGAAGGCTAGAAGTCCAGCATCAATTGTACTGGAAGGGCTTGCTCTCTCCCGGAGATTATAGGACTCAACCAATCCTCCATTCAGTCTCTCTCTCCTTGCATCTGCTCCTCTAATTTCTGCTGACTTCTGGCTTCCACTGACTGACTGTGTCTGAATTTCCTTTGCTTATAAGGATTTCAGTCATATGGATTAAGACCCGACTTGATTCAGATTGGCCTCATCTGTATAAGTCATATTCACAGATAGGATCACATCCACACTGTGACTCACCTCGATATATTTGATGATACTATTTATAAATGGGTTTGCATTGATAGGAATGCACATTAAACTTGAACATGTCTTTTGTGGGATAAATTATTCAATCCCCAGTGGACCGTAACATTTCCTCTCTACCCATCTTGATAAATCCAGACTGCCCATACAAAGATGTCTAATCCAAAAAAACAGTTCTTGCCAATTCCATGAACTGTTTTTGACTAACCATTCTGAAAACTGGCCGAACCTCAACTGAACCTTCTTGCTAAACCTCTATAAAAGTTCTCACCCCCCTTTCATGCCAGTTAGAATGCTCATTTGGAGCATGCCCATGCCTCGCATTTTCAAATAAAGGCTTATTTTAATGAATTTCTGGATGATTTTGTTCCCCCAGAAGATTCCAGGAAGTCCTAAGGAGCTAACTGGTATCTTAGCATGTTTTTCAAAATAATAACCACTATTATTAATAGAAAACAAACAAGGACATTTTTTATGATACATTTTTGCCAAACAGCAAGTAAACTACTTTGTACTCGCTTCATAATGAATAAAATCTCAGTAGCAAACAGCTTGAAAATGTTCCTGTTAAAAATGATGTCATTGTTTTGGTATGTGTGATAAGGATGAGAGATATCTAATTGTGGACACTGTTTAAAGAAAAATGATTTTGCTTTTAGAAATACTGTTTTTAAGATAGGAGAAAAGCATATATTGATGAATACACCATAAATAGTTGGGATTATATGTAGGAATCACCTAGACTCTCTGATCTGTAAGATCTTAATAATTCCTCAAATTCCATCCCCTTTTTTGTTGAGAGTTCATTGAAATTCCCCATACATTTTGCAAATTTTCATGGTGCATTCACCCTTCATCTCTGCCATGAACTCCTTTTCTTGGTGAATCAGTGCAGTCCAATATGTTTTCCCATGTGTGGTCTTTTCCTTTATCTGTTGGGCTGTACATGGGGCTCCTTTCCTACACTTTCACAAAACTCCACCCAATCATGACAGCTGGACCTTTGGGGAGAAAGTGAAATGAATACCATCATTATGTAAATAACTTGAAATTAAGTAATTAATTAAAAGTCCCATATTTTTAGTTTCTCTGTCACTTTCTACTCTAGAACATTCTTTCCTCCTCGCTCTTATTTTCCTTTTCACTTCATTTCTTCTGTTCTCTGACCATAACCTCTCAGGAGAAAAATAAAACAAAAATAATAGAAAAAAATTTAATCTCAAGTTTTTTTCAGAACAATTCAGCTTTTCCTAACCTCATACAGCTCAGGCCTTGTATTTTCTATGACCATATTGAAATTATAATTTATAAATACCTGCAGATTAACTATTTACATAAAAATTCATGTTTTGTAGCTTCCTGGGGTTGGCAGACAATGAGAGGTCTCGTTTCTATTTTTCTCATCCGGAATGAGGTCAAGGATTCAGTTTTGGATCAGTTGTCATCTATGAAATATTTGTGAAGTCAATTAAAAATAGTTGAAGACAGATCTCTAAAAGATAATAGAAGGGGAAAATTGGTTAGCAAATGAATGGATAAACAAAAGGTGGTATATACACACAGTGGAATATTATTCAGCCATAGGGAAAAATGAAATTATGAGACATGCTGAAACATGGATGAACCTTGAAAATATGTTCAATGAAATAAGCAAGGCACATAAGGGCAAAAATTTTATGATATCATTCGTATGAATTTACTAGAAATAATAAACTCGGGTGTAGAAAGCAGATTAGAGCTTATTGGGGAAGAAGGGAAAGGAGGAAAGGGGAGTGTTTATGTGTAAAAATAAAAATAATAAAAATAAAATTAAAAAAAAATTTCCACCCACATTTAAAAGGACAGGGGAATAAATCAACGTCAGAAAAATGACCTGAAATGTCATTACAATAGTTCTGTGGTTTAGATGCAATTGTCTTAATTTACAATGGGGAAATGTAATACATAAGTGAACCTATATACCTGTGGTCACAGAGATAACAGGCTGGACAGAGGATTCATAGCCAAATGTCTATGACTTAAAGTCTGTACTCTTTTTAGGACACTAGAACCTCCCTAATGAATTCACATTCTTCTAATTGTTTGGAATTGTGATCTGATGAGTTTTATTCTGGGTGGTTCCAATCAAGTAGAACAACAAAACTTTAAAACATCCTTATGTAGAACAATTGGCTGGAAATCAATAAGATAATAATTAAATGATTGTCTAGTATAAATCGGAACAAATAAGATTGGATAACAATTTTTTTTATGAATTTCACTGACAAAATCTATCAGCCTAATATTGAGAAAAGATTATGATAGGTGTAATCCAAACTTTGACATTGGCATGCAAGACACAAGGAAACAGAAAAGGCATGAAGAATTATCTGATGTTTGGAGAGAAACCTGAAATGATATAGGGAAGAAGTGCAAGTGAAGCAAGAAAGCAACAAAGGAAAAGAATCAAGAGCAGTTAAAATTCCAGAGGTGTCAGCTACTCAGAACACATTTATTTGTGAAAGGCAGATGTTCAAGGGAGCGACAAAGAGGAACTGGTGATGTCCAATTTAAAGTAGATAAGGGGATTACAAATATCATCCTCCAAAAGTGATCTCCAAATGACTTACCCTTCAGGAAAGCTATTCTGATCATTATAGCAACAAAAACATTAAGGGCCTTGGGTTCATTAATTTCAGGGGAGACTAAATGAGTGGACATGTTCATTATGAGGTCAAATGAAAGATGATGATTGTTTAGCTTAATAAGCAGAGCTGAAAGGGGAAAATGACCAAAGTTTATAAAACTGTAATGGGTTTATTTAACATGAACATAAAGTGAGTCTGGGAATACTAAAATGACAACGCCCTTATAAATTAGATGTATATTTAATGTATAACATATATGATATTTTGTATGTATGTGTATATATATATATATATATATATATATATATATATATATATGGCATATTTATTCCAACATATAAAAGGGAATAATAAATTATAAATTGGTCCATGAAATGCTGATTACTCCCCAACTGGTGACATATAGGATTAGAGATTGAGAGATTGTTAAGGCATGTTTCTAAATATTTTAAATGAGACTAACTTTCAAATCTGCGATACTGATACAATACTGATGCACTTTTAGTCAAATCCTACTTGAAAGTTCCTACATTATTATGTTGATGTAATGGGAAAGTTAGTTTGAGTGTTGCCGTTATTTGTTTTGTGTCTTTGAGGAGAGCTGAACCGCCTTCCTGTTGTTTGGAGAGTTCTTACATGTGGGTCTCGGTAAGAGAAAGAACATAGAAACCTAAAAGGACAAATATATCCTCTCCCACCCTCTCCGGCAGGAATAATAATAGTTCTATGGTTATGTGCAGTTGTCTTAGTTATTAATCAAGAAAGTGAGGGAATTAGCACATGACCTAGACTCAACCAACTTAAAGCATCCATCTGAGAACCAGCAAAGGAGACAAGAAGAGTGTGGTTTCTTTGGGGGAATGGCAGCCTGCAGTACGTTCTGATATTCAGTCAGAAATGGTGTAAACTGAAGCATCTAGTACTGAGAAATAGTACCAATAATATCTTCACTCGCGACTTATGTGGCATAATTTGGGCTCTGTTTCTGGCTATCTCGGTCATTTCAATATTTCTGCTGGTTTTCTGAGTGGTATCTTAGAGCCATATAGCAGTTTCCATAAGCTTATACAATTAGTTTTCAAGAAATTCCTTTCCTATATACACCCACCAGAATTAGTTTCTGTTACTTTCAACTAAACACCTCGACAAGTACGAAAGATAAGGGATAGTTTGGGACTATAATTTGATTTTTTCATATTTAGAATGAAATTTAACTTGTGGCGAGATGGATGTTCTCTGTCTCTTCAAAAACTGTTTTCTTATACGCTGTATTCATAAATGAGTTGTAATGTTGAAGAGAAAAAGAGGATTTAAAATTGCTTCCTGCAGCACAATGTGAGGCAGTAAAAAGTGCAAACTGCTAGGCAGAGAAAACAAGACAATTGAAAAAAAAAAGACTTTGCTCTAAAGAAAGGCTGACAGGACTGTTGTGAAAAAAATATACAGTCTATGTTTAAGTTGCACATGTGACAAGAAAGATGTTGTCACAAGGAAAAAATATGTTTATTTACTCCTAATCATATCAGCACCCTGCTCCGATACACGCATGTACACATTCTTCTAAGGAAGGTCCATAATGCTGGATTTTTTCCCTAGCTAGGGGAGAAGTGATCTTCAATATCAGAATTTCTACGTACTTGCAGACTTTGTAATATGATAGATGTTTGGATGTTAAAAAATAAAAAAAAAGGAGGTACCTGGCAAACTTTAAATAGCTTTGAATATATAAAGAGAGTTGGAGGGTGAGGGACAGAGAACAAGGGAGGGAAGAGAAGGGATGAGGATTTTCTCAAAGAGAAAAGCTGAGTACAGTTTAATGTAATCCTCCTTCCATTTGCTCATCAAATGGACATTAAAATGTCTTCCGGTTATATAGGTTTGTGGGATGCACTTATTTAGTAGAAGATATAATTTGAAATTTTCTCTAAGTAGGCAAAGGGTAGCGACAGATGTAACCAACTGGAGTCGTTACATTTGGGTCGTGTGTTATTTCCATACTTATATGGCCTTCTGTGTGGAGCAGATCTGCTACAGATGCCGATTGAATGAGAACATTAAATTCTAAAAGCTCTAGGGAAAATTCCAAATGCCGTGGATACATAAATCCTTTAGAACAGATATTCCATGGATATCACAACCAAAAAAAAAAAAAAGCTATGGTGCAAGTAGTCATGGAATTTATTCATTTGATTAACTAACATGGAGCACGAGAAAGTCACAGTGTCTGTTCTTACAGAAATTATTGAAGCAGGAGAAGTTAATATTTCCAAATGTGTGCTGGTTATAAATTTACTTCATAATAGTCCACTGTAAAAACACCACTTTATTTCTTTGTTTTTAACTGCATCTTTTCACAAAGCTTCAGCTAAGAACCATAGAAAAACATTCAAACTCCTTTCAGGTCTGGGAGAACTTACAACTGTCTAGGGTTGAACAAAATTCCCTGAAGTGTATATGGTGTGTAGAAAACAGGAGAAGGCAGTGCTGTTCTCTGCAGTTCCCTTTGCTCTTTCTGCTTCAGGATGATGCTGCTATGGCTGGTCCTCTGTCATCTACTGAAGCAATTAAACTCATGACCACAGGACTTAATGGTCCCTCTTTATGGTCATGCTACCTACCGCCACTTAACTAATGAATCTGAGGTCCTGCAGTTAGTCCAGAAAGTTCTCGCAGACTCACAGGAATTTAAACAAAGCAAGACACCCTGGGTCTGCAGTGACTTGGGGAGTCATGTGCCTGTTTTGTCCCTCAGGTTGCACAACCTCGCCTCCTTTCTTCTGACCCCTCTCAAAGATTTCATGCTTATCTCTATCTGGATCCATTTCTCCCCTTCCATCTCCAAACTAGAGCCTGGGTGGAGGTGGCATTTCTTAAGCTCACAACTCAAGGACACACAGAGAAAGAGAGACTCAAGGACAGAACAGTATGTTTACTGCCTTTCTTAGGAAAAAAAAAAAAAGTCATTCACGTTCTTTCAGGAGAGAACAAAAAACAAATAATTTCACTATATCATCCAGTCGCACAGGCATTATTTACATGTACTGTCTTGTTTGATTGATTGGTCAAAAGATTCGCAGAAGAAGATAGCTCAACTACCACCTGTGTTCTTTTGGGTGAAATTCAGTTGAAATAACATTGGAAGGAGTTGCTACGAAACTTAATAAAGCAATGAAAGAGTTTAGTGTGATATAATGACATCATGTTTATCTAGTTATCAGAGCCTCTAACAGAATCTTCAGAGCAGCTGGCAAAAGAGTGCCAAGTTGGGGACAAAAGCATAGAGTATGAAAACAGAGAATTAGAAAGGTGGTATAGGTCCTACCTAGTGCATGCCAAGAAAGGTTACAAAATTGAATCCCTTATAAATTTGAATTTTTTCCCAAAGTATTGCTAATTTTGATACAAAATTTCTATTACATAATTCTTTGTAAAATTATGGTTGTAATTTATATTACAACCTTAGTGCAATGACACTGCAATTTTCTCTGGAGATCTTTGTGTTAGGATTGAGTATTTCTAAGGAGAAGAAAATCACTCTTCAACCAACAACTGAAAAGTTATACACACTTTAAAAATGACTTAAGCAAATGTAAACATAGTTAATTCTAACTAATCGTCCCCATAGTCTGATGGTTACATTTGCTTGTTTAGATAGAGAGCTTTTTCACTTGTAAGCCTGGGCAATTAGCTTCATGCCTGAAGAATGGGAGGCAAATGTGGGGACTATGGCAGCCTCAGGGTAGTCAGCCTTTGCATTTTGTGCTCTCCAATTCAAATGTTATAAAATCTTCTATATGCTGCTGTCCTTTTAAAATACTGGAGGCTCAACACATATCAACTCTTCTGGCCTTACATCTATCTCTTCCTTTCAGGGTTTATGGCTACTGTCTTATTGCAGTTTTCATTTCACCCTGACTTGGACCATTTCTAGAGTCCAGCTGGTCTTTCTCCCTCCAGCCTGTCCATTACTCAGGTCACCCTCACATTGTCATTGTAGTGATCTTCTTTAAATTAGGTATCTAACCATGTTATACTTCTGCCCCATTGCCTATAACGTAAATTAGTAAGTCTTCTGTATGGTGTCCTAAGTTAGCACTTTGCCCAGCTGTTCTAGCTTGCTAGCTGCCAGAATGCAATATACTAGAAACAGAATGGCTTTTAAAAAGGGAAATTTAATAAGTTGCTAGTTTGCAGTTCCAAGGCTGAGGAAATGTCCCAATTAAAACAAGTCTATAGAAATGTCCAATCTAAGGCATCCAGAAAAAGATACCTTGTTTCAAGAAGGCTGATGAAGTTCAGGGTTTCTCTCTCAAGTGAGAAGGCCTATGGGGAACACAGTCAAAGTTTCTCTCATCTGGAAAGGCACGTGGCAAACATGG
Source organism: Myrmecophaga tridactyla (assembly GCA_004026745.1). Classification (NCBI taxonomy): domain Eukaryota; kingdom Metazoa; phylum Chordata; class Mammalia; order Pilosa; family Myrmecophagidae; genus Myrmecophaga; species Myrmecophaga tridactyla. The sequence goes on along the minus strand of PVIY010004452.1, from coordinate 78,773 downwards.
TCAGGGTTCCTCTTTCAGCTGGAAGGACACATGGAGAACACGGCATTATCTGCTAGCTTTCTCTCCTGGCTTCCTGTTTCATGGAGCTCCCTGGGAGGCATTTTCCTTCTTCATCTCCAAAGGTCACTGGATTGTGGGCTCTCTGCTTTGTGGTGATGCAGCATTCTCTGCTCTCTCTGAATCACTGTCATTCTCCAAAATGTTTCCTCTTTTATAGGACTCCAGAAACTAATCAAGATGCACCCAAATGTGTGGAGACATGTCTTCACCTAATCCAGTTTAACAAATACTCTTGATTAAATAACATCTCCAGGGAGATAATCTGATTACAGCTTCAAACATACAGTATTTAGTAGGGATTATTCTGCCTTTACAAAATGGGATTTTGATGAAAACATGGCTTTTCTAGGGGACATATATATTTTCATGTCCCCTAGACACCAGCACATAGTAGATTCTTGGTAGTGAAATCTGTGCAGGTAGAATAAATGAGTGATTTGAACATTTTGCTCCCCATCCTCCCTGCCCCCTCAAATTATGACCTGTTCTCCGGGAATGGATGAATTTTGCTTATTTTTGACAATTACCTAAAATATTTCAACCTAGATTCTCTTCAGTCTCATAGTTCTTCTGATCAGTACACTCCATTTTGCTCATTTCCTTATTGACAGTAACAATAGCATTGCTAACTATAATATAATGAAAAGAAATTTTGAATATGTTGTTTCAGAATCAGTTTTTATGTAAATCCATGATTATGTCCTGAGAATGCATTCATTAAAGCAGAATTCCAGGCCCAAAGATTAGGTAGTACATTAAGCCTTATGATGCATATTCTAAAAAGGCCTTTTAAAAAGACACATTAGATTAGACCCAGATTACTTAATGTTTTAACCAAATTATTACGAATTCTTTAATTGTCATTAACAAAAGAACATTGTTTAACACTTAGCACAATTTTAACTGTAAACTTAAAAAACATGAAGTTTCAGTTATCATCAAAGAGGGCTTCATACATTCAACAAGTATTTCTTGAACAACTAATCTGTGCAAGACACCATTAGGTAAATTAAAACACAGAAATATAAGAATTCAAATGTAATATAAAAGATATATATGTAAACAATCAAAATGCAAAAGTTAGTTTGAAGTCAAATCAAAGCATTGTTCTTTCAAAAGATTATGGTTTCCTTCAGGATAATTCTCTAGTGGCACTTGTTGAGTATTTCTTTCTCAGAACGCGTTATCTTGTGATTTGCTTTTAATTAAATTAGCAGACATCACACGTACACAAAAGAAGTCTAACACCTTTCCTTGCAAAATATTTTTAGACCATATTTAGTCATCAAAACCAGAGTTAGCATCAAACCTTAACCTTGAAAATAAGCAATTTCTGTGGATTTTATTTACATTTTCACTTTTATTTATGTTTCAGCTGTGGCAAATGATGCTTATAGGGTTTCAAATGTTTTATACAGAAAAACCATAGGATCGATATTTCGATGTATATAGACTAATATGTAAGAGTAATTAGACATTTAATTAACAAGGTAATTGATAGAATTTTACAATTTTCTTCATATTTTAATTCTCATGCAAATTGAAATATATCCTCAACTTCAAAGTTTCCAATAAAGGTTATGTTTTGATAAAAAGTATTTTCATAAGCTTTAGATTTTTTATCAAATTTTAATTCAATCAGTTTTAATGAAGAATTTGTGAAAACAAAATAGAAACATACTTTGTGTTACATTAAAATTGTACTATTTTAGGTTTTAATTTTTTGGAGTATATTTTGTTTATCTTGCTCAGGGGCATTTATTAAGTGAAACCCACTGATTGGTTTTTATAATTTTTGTGAATTCCTTGTAACATTCAAATATTTTAATGAATCAAAATGTTCATAGATGTTAATATTTGAAGTTATTTCTTGATATTTTCTTGTTAATAGAGTATGTTTATTCACATTCATGCTCATCTTTATTTTAGATAAATTATTCCTACCATTGGGTTAAAGCAAAAAAATATTTCACAAATTTTAGTGTGATATTTGTAATAATGACATTTAAAAATTAGTTTGCTAGAAAAAGAAGAAAAATCTTCAAAAGACATACTGGAAATTGGATGTCTACCAATAAATCTATGAAAGTATATAAAACTTTATAAGTAATCAACAAAACTATATTAAAATAGTATTGCAACACTATTATTTTCCTCTATCCAATTGGCTAAGTTTTTACAAATAATATCCTGCTCTGAGCAATGATTTGGGGGTTCCGTGCTCTTGTTCACTGTTGGTATATGTTTAAGCACAGCTTTTCTGGAAGGCTTAACATGTCACATACCCTTTAACCCAGCAAATCCACAATTATTAATTAACCATAAATAAGTAATGAGCATTTATGAAAATTTTCATATGCCTCCTTGTGTATATATGTATGGAGGGGTTAGCTGTGTGTTTGGGTGTTTTTCTGGTCGTGGGATTGTGTATGTGTATGTGTGTGCTCAGGCATAGGATATTTTGTGGGGCCAAAAGCTAGAGGTTATGAACTATAGAGTAAATGAAAAAAAAAAAAAGACAGCAATTACAGCAATTCTTCTGAGACACTCCCTGTGGAAAATAGTACAGAGAATGAAGTAGTGGCTAGAAGTGGAGATACAAACTGAAGAATTTCGTCTATTGGGGGGAATACTGAAAACTGTTTAAGCATTAATGAGAAAGAACAAATAAGCTAAGGATAAAGGAGACATGAGAAAATGATGGAAGAGATTCTGAGAGGCATGAGACACACAATCCATAGTGTAAGTGGAAAAACACATCCATTACATTAGGATGGGAGATGGTTAGCCACAGTTGGGTGATGGTTAAGAGACCAGAAGGGCATTGAGTTGAAAATGGGAAAGGTGTTGATGGATTGAAGACTTAACCAGAGGTAAAGTACATATTGCTCTTTGGGGAAATGTATTTTTTAAGGACAGATGCCTGAAATTCCAGAACTCATCCCATTTGTATTCTAAGGACTAACACCACCCTAAGATTATCTGACAAGAAAAAAAAAAGTTAATTTATATCAGTACCTAAGCAAAATGTAAGAAGAGAGGTGAACTCTTTTTTCCTTTTTTTTGTTTTTTTTGCATGGGCAAGCATCAGGAATCAATCCTGGGGGTCTCCAGCATGGCAGGCAAGAACTCTGCCTGCTGAGCCACCGTGGCCCACCCTGAGACAAACTCTTTTATAGGCTAGAACAGGAGGTGGTTGGTAAACTTTTTGATAAAGAGCCAGATAGTAAATAGTTTAGACTTTGCAAGCCATACCATGTCTATCACAACTATTCAACTTTGCTGTTGTAGTTGCAACATCAAAGTAGCCATGAGTGTAACTATGTTCCAATAAAGCTTTATTTACAAAAACAGGCAGTGGTTTGGATTTGTCCAGTTGGCCACAGTTGCCATCCTCTGGTTTAGAACACAAATCATTAAAGAAAATGATAGGGACAAGCTCAAGCTTTTGCTCTCCAGAGGGTGTTTTGCGTTTGTGCCTGAATGGTCCTTTGGTATTTTGTGGCTCAGGGAGATTTTCTTCCATTTGATCAAACAGAATGGGGGAGCACCTACTTTGTAGCTACTGGGCATGGATTTTAAAGACGCTCCCATTAATATTATCCAGTTATTTAAAATCTCTGCACCTTAGTTTCCTCTTTTTCAAAATGTGTCAATGACCCTGTCTCTAATAGTCATAAGATTAAAATGAAACTAAAATGCACATATGCATATGCTTTATTGTGCTCTGATACTCAAACATAAGGAAAATACTATCATTTGCTACAAAATAATGAAAAAAATTAGTTCAATTTCCATGAGTACTACATGTTATGTATCTCCAGGATCATTTTACTCACTGTAAAATGAGGATGAGAATGGTACAAATTTCATGTAATTGTTGTAAATATTAAATGAGATAATGTGTGAGGAGTGCTTAGCCAAAGTACCAGGCTTACAGCATATGCCCAGTAAATGTAAGGTAATATTAATAATTTCTAAAGGCCCATTAGAATTGTCAAATGATTCTGACATATAGCACCTAAAAGTACAGAACTATTCTCACTAGAGGGCTGGCAATGTCAGTCATGGGCAGGGCAGTCACAGTAATATACTCTGTATTAGCCTCCCAGGGATGCTTTGCAAATGGGGTAAGAAATGGATATTGACAAGCACCAAGAGGGCCAGTGGCTCTGAAGCTGAGTTTTCAGATGAATATCAAGGGAGGGATTTCATTCTTCTGTGATTTGGAAGTCATAGTCCTAGACTAAAAGGAAGGAATCCGTCTGATTCCATGGTAACACAAACATAAAGAGGCCAGATGAGACGGCACGGCTACCCCGGGGCAGCTTTAAATTAAACTGCAAATGTACTCATCAGCCCTTCAGAGAAACATTTCCCCCTCTTTGTTCAGTATGTGCAGTTTGTTCACCAGACCAGGGAATGCTTAGTGATTATGTGATTCCACCCCATTAAAGTTCTCCAGGCCACACAGGAGGGGCAGGGTAAGCATCAGTCAGTTTTCCATGGATGAAGAAGGATTTAATGAGGGGGAAATGTGCAGTGCAGGTGAACTCCAACTCATGTCTGAGTAAATATATAGGGAAACTTGGTGGTCAGGTGTGATTCATCAGAAGTTAAAGCATTCTCTATTAGGGTCCACCTGCATTTTAAGCCAAAGGTAGACTTTTCCTTTTTCCTTTCTTATTTTAAAATTATGTCTTTTAAACTGTGGCTCTCTCATTGAAATCAGCGGGAACTAACACTGATGCAAGCTTATGCAGTTCTCTCAAAACATGGACCAGTTATCGCAACGGTGATGATTAGGCCTTTGCCATCTAGTAAGCCATTTGTCCTTTGTCATTTTAAATCCCACAGTACATTTCTGAAGTCTAGATTTGGAGGCTTTACATGTTATGGGTCAGAGTTTGCGTAAAATAACCAATGTAGGCATCCATTACTTGAATATGAATTATCATTTTCATATTCAGTATCATAGACAAAATTTCCAATATTTGCTATGTTTCTAATCATTATCTTCAAAGTTCTTGACAATTGCAGTTTATAGAATGCTTTCAGACTAAAGAACTGAGCATGTTTCATTATTCGTATTTTAATAATAAACTTTATTTTTAGAGCCATTTTAGACTTACAGAAAAATTGCACAGAAAAAGAAACTTTCCGTATACCCCTCCCACAAACACGGTTTCCCCTATTATTATGATCTTGCATTAGTGTGGTACATTTGTTACAATTGACAGGCCAATATTAATACATTATTACTAATTAAAGACTATAGTTTACATTAGTGTTCACTGTTTCTGTTGCATAATTCTGTGGCTTTTGGCAAATTTGTAATGTCATGAATCCACTATATGGTATGGTACAGAATAGTGCCACTGGCCTAAAAATGCCCTATACTCCACCTATTCACACTGCCTTCTCCCCTGAACCTGGGGCAACCACTGATCTTTTTACTTTCTTTATAGTTTTCTTTTCCAGGATGCATTATAATTGGAATTACACAGTATATAGCTTTTTTTCAGGCTGACTTCTTTCTTTTAGCAATGTGCACTTAAGGTTCTTCCATGTTTTTCGTGGCTTAATAGCTCATTTCTTTTCATCATGGAATAAGATTCCATTGTATGGATTGCCACGATTTGTTTATTCGCGTTCACCTATTGAAGGGCATCTTGGTCGCTTCAAATTTGGGGTGACTATAAATAAAGTTACTACAAATATTCATGTATAGGTTTTCAGGTGGACATAAGTTTTCAATTCCTTTGGATAATTAGATCTCAAGAGGACCTAGATAATCGCACGTGCTAATGAACATATGTCTTCTCTTTAGAAAAGCTACATGAGATCAGAAATTTATTTGTTAAGCACAGAATTGGTTCTATAGGAGATATATAATCCTCATAGCACTTTCCACAAGTAAAATAGACTATTTGTGTGAGCAAATATTTATTTCTTCTCTTCATGACTCTATGAGCATGGAATGTTGTTTGCGTAGTCATCATCTTAACCTCAGTACTTAGCTATAGCACCCAGCATGTCGTAGGCATAATAAATATAATAGATATTTATTGAACACATAAAAGAATGAGTTCTTAATGTTTCAGCTTGACAAACTTGTATTAAACATATAGCATGCATCAGACACTATTCTAAGCACTGAGGTTGCAAAGAACAGTGAGCCAGTCCCTGCTTTTGAAGAAGTGCCTGAACTTTGGTGGCCTAGGTGGGCACTGTACCAGATATGTCAGGCTGCTGAAACCATAGCCCTTACTAAGGGGAATTTTCCTGCCAACAGATGCAATTGAAGAGCTGAGCCTCAGCAGCCGTCTTAGGGACCATTTGACCTGTTCCTTGGGTATATTTGAATGGACCAAGGGAGAGAATCGGAACCAAGAATTGGTGCCATCCTATGTTTTGAGCTTGAGGAGAAAGATGATCTTTGAAAAATCAGATTCCCATTCTCAGATTTCCATTCTTGGTATTTGAAATAGATATGTAAAGAAATAGTGAAAATATGTCTAAAAGAGGTCATATGCAGGAGTAGAAGCCATGAAGGCCATAGTTTGTGCATCTTTATCTTTATAGCAAACCAAGGTTTCATGTGTTCACAACATTTTGCAAATAAAAATATGTAAATAGAAAATTTCAGTATAAAATTATGAGCACATTAGCAGGAAACGAATACAGGATGATTACGGAGCACCAAGGAGAGACACTTAGTCCAGCTTGAAATTTCATATAAAGTTTACTGGATTGGATTATTAAATTGTCCCTGCAAGTTTGAAAGTGGAGTTGGTGTTTTTCCACTGATTATTAAGATTTGGAAGAAACTTAATTTTTTTCATTTTCAGACAGAAAAATGAAAGCGAAAAACTAAAGCAGAGAGATTTGAAATAATTTGGTTTATCATCTTACTTTCTAATGGTATCAAGTTATGAGCACAGCAGAGAAATACAGAAACAATGGTGTGGTGGCTTGGAGTTATGTACCTCAGAAAAATAGGTTTTTAAACTTAATTAATTCTTATGAGTGTGAACCCATTGTAGATAGGGCTTTTTGATGAAGTTGTCTGAGTTAAGGAGTGGCTCAGTTGAATCAGCATGGTCCTAATGGCTATTACCAAATGTCATATAGAGAAGGCCACTGAAAGAGAAAGCCACAGTAACCAGCCAAAAGCTAGAAGTCAACAGAATCAGGAAAAGAAAGGAGGAGACACTGACATATGCATTGTCATCTGACAGAAAAGCCAAAAAATCCCCCAAATTACTAACCAACAAGAAGAAACTGACCCCAGGATGAAGCAAACATTCTGGTCTCTGAAACTGTGAATCAATAAATTTCTGTAGTTAAGCCCACCCATTGCATGGTATTTGGTTTAGCAGCTAGGAAACCAAAACAAAAGAGGATTGACATATTATTGTCAGCAAGTTAGCATACTCATTGAATGCTTCAGGCTCCATAATAATCACCTGTTCTGACAACTGATTTGACTATAGTTTCCACAGGCTTATGCAATCCCACTCCCCCGAGATGACTTCAAAATTGCTAACTCAAGATATATTTGGAATCTTACCATTATTTTATTGTTCTATAGATAACTGATCTAATTTAATATACTTCTTTTCTTGATTTTTCTGACAAAGAATACATTTGAAATTCTGACTTTCTTGAGAGATAGGAAGACAAAGCTCCCTATACTTTTCCTCTGAAATTTGAATTAATGTCCTTTATGTGACAATAGTGTGCAGATTACTCAATAAGAAATTAGAAGTCAAAGGAAAGGAAAGTGTGACAGAATGATATAATGAAATTGAACTCTTCTACCTCAATTTCACCAAAAAAAAAGGCATGTTGTGTGGTTTCAATTTAATTCCTGTGAGGTTAGCTCTTTAGTATAAGGTGACTGAAACAGCATCTTCACTCATATAAAAACTATGATGTAGTGTTTTGAAGCTGTCATTATGTCTGACAGTATGAGCAAATATCAGGTAATAGTGATTGATTAACCTGATTTTATGATGATACAGAAATCTAATAAACACAGAATGTGAAGTGAAATGAAGAAAAAATTGAAGTAATCCATATTTCTAGCCAATGCCCATTTATACTTATGGTGCTAAAAGTAATCATAGAAATAAAAAAGGATAGATGATGCCAGCCTGCTCTCGTCTAGCATTGAGATAGATTTAGGCCAATATGCCAGAGATAAGAAAATCAAGATGTTGGTAGTCTTAACACGTGACTGAAAAAATGTGGGCCATTTCAAATATCTTCAAAACCATTGTTTTTAAAGGTTCTGATTAGAACCACAATCAAAGGAAAAATGGATATTTGAGTATGTGGTCTCCTCACATATTTCAATAGCATTAATTTTCTAAACTTTCTGAGGAATATAGTGTAGCAGATAAAAAAAAATCTGGAGAAATTCCTGTAGACTTTGAATTTTAAAAGTTTCCATAAACCACTTTTTGTACTTACTCTAAGTAATGAAAATTTTTCTTTCTGTTGTCTTTAACATGTGAAAAAATTGCTATCACATAAATTGCAACACTGTACTGCATGGCTAACTTAAAACTGCATTCTGTTAAAACAGTTATGCATTATATTTTGAAAAGTCAATATGTAAAAATATAAAATATAGAAATCAGTTAAAGAAAATCATTCATCTTTGTCATAAAGGTTTTTGTTCTTTTGTAAAAGAAATGCATTTGGGGCGGCTGCCGTGGCTCAGCAGGCAGAGCTCCGACCTGCCGTGCTGGAGGTCTGGAGTTCGATCCCTGGTGCCTCCTGCCCATATGCAAATTAAAAAAAAAAGAAATGCATTTGGAGGGAAAAACCCACCAAAACACAAAGTAAGAAATCACATGCCTAACGCTCAAACACTGTTAACAGGTTGATATCATTATCATGTTAATATTTTGGAATGTTATATATTTTCCATAAACTAATTTTACAAGTTGTCTAATATTCTCTATATATTTATAATTGTTTATGGATTATTAAGAAATTCTTAGAGTTCTTGATGCAAATTAGTTTTTAAAATACCTTAAAACAATTTTGTTTAGTGGAAAATTCTATCACCATATTTTTTTATTACTACCGCAGTTGAAATATTTTTCTGTACATAGTGACAATTTGTATTTCCTCTTTTACAAGTTATTACTTTTATCGCCTTTTCCATTTTTTAGTTGACAGCAAATTATTTTTGTCAGCAATTTGAATAACATTACTTTCTTTAAAAATTGTAAATTTCTAATAAATTTTAGTAATTCTGTTTAAATATGGAGATGTATAGAGACTATAAAGTTACCTATTCACAGGTATTTATTACAGCATTACTGTAGTTGTGATAAATTATGAACAAATGTCCATCAATAAGGAATTGGTCAAAAACCTTTTGCAATATTAACTCTGCTAGAAAACAGTGAGTTAGAGCTCTAAAGACTGAGTGGAAAAATAAAATGAAAACTATAAATTGGAAAAATAAAAACAATAATAGATTTCTAATTTAAAAATACACAGATATGGGGGAATGCTTACCAAAATGTCATATGTTAATCTCTGGAGGAAGAGATATGGGGGCTTTTAATTTCTAAATTATATATTTGTGTGATATTGAAATAACTAGTCACAAAAATACCAACCTTTTTAAAATGCATCTTATTTCGTACAGTTTCTCATTTTATTTTATTATTTTAGGTCCCTTTTGGTATTCAGATATTTTACACTTTTGATAAGGCTTATTTCTTGCCTGTTTCATTCTACTGATAAGCCTATTCTTGCATGAATGCCACACTGCTAAATACTGCATCACTGAATTTTTTTTTAATATTGTGCACTGATACTGTGAACTAATGCTCCCTTATTCTACTGTATGAAAATTGTCCTAGCTAGATTTATCTATGTAATCTTTCAGACAACTTTTAGGTTAAATTGCACACACACACACACACACACAAATGCAAAATCTAGTGAGCTTTTGATTGGCAATGCAGCAAGCATATACTTAAAAGTGATTTGGTATTTTTATGATTTAAGAACTTGAAGTGCATCTCAATTTATCCATGACATATTTTTTTTCCATGTCATCTTTTTATGAGCAATTTTCTTTATCAGAAAATTTTTAAGTTGACAAAATCTTGAAACTCACGTGTGTAGCTAAATAATGGTATATGCAAAAGATAACACATGAGAAATTACTTTTAAAAATAAAGTATTTTATGTAAATAGATGTTATAATTATTGTCTTTACTACAAGACAATACATAAGAATAAGCTTTAAGTGAAGTAGGAAAAGTGAACTTTTTTTTTTCTACCTTCCTTTTTCCCCATATTTCTTCCTTCCTGCCCCTTTTATTGTATCTCAAGTGACCAATTGTGGTAGTTAGATTCATTTGTCAACTTGTCCAGGTGAAGTCACCTAGTTCTGTTGCTGTGGACATGTGCCAATGGTATGTGAACCTCATCTGTTGCTGATTACATCTGCAGTCAGCTAGGAGGTGTGCCTGCTGCAATGAATGATGTTTGATTTAATTGGCCGGTGCTTAAATGAGAGAGTTCAACGTAGCACAGCCCAAGCAGCTCAGCATACCTCATCTCAGCACTCGCAGCTCAGCCCAGGCCTTTGGAGATGAAGAAATAAGTCACTCTGGAGAAAGTTGTTGGAAACCAGAGGCCTGGAGAGAAGGCGAGGAGAGATCGCCCTGTGCCTTCCCGTGAAGAGAGAACTTCAGTTGAAAGTTAGCTGCCTTTCCTCTGAAGAACTAATGAAATAAATCTCCTTTTATTAAAAGCCAATCTCTGGTGTGTTGCATTCTGGCAGCTAGCAAACTAGAAAACCAGTTCTCCATCATACTTTCTTCCTGTCATCAATACTTGTTTCTTTTGACACTAAGGCCAGATATAAGGTTGATGTCTCCCCCTAAACCTAGCTGACCCCTCCCATGTTATCTTGCAGCCACATACATTAAGTAGTAAATTGACCCTAGTAAAAAAAACATCTGCATCAGGTTGACTCTAAATCCTGGCACATTAAACTAATTTGGGGGAGTTTTTCACAAACATGATTGTCAGCCACCCATTTTATGTTCCCCAGATTCTGATCTCAATTGTATGAGATATGATCTTGAAAGCACTTGTGGTTGTTTGGAGGTTCAGCCAGCTGTGCTAATCTCTGATCTAATCCTATCAATATAATCCCATTCCCCTTGCCACACTGCTCATTTCAAGGATGGAGAACTTTAAGCCTGCTGACAAGTGACTAGTCACAGGGGCTGATCCAGGAATGGTTTGAGCCAGTCAGATACCAGGCAAGATTTACAGGGGGGTTCAGGGGGAGAGAAAACACAGAAAACTACCATTTCTCTTTGAGAAAGCTTCCTAAAGTGACCATCACGTTTCATGAAATCCTAGGCATTTATTCCTCCTCCTTAAGGTTAAAGACTAGAGAGGGAAGAGGACTAATCCACACAAATTACAGAGAAAATTACAGAAAAAGAATTTCAGATAAAAGCATGGTCAAAGCTCCACACCTCGACATTTAGGTTGTGTGAACCAAAATACTATCTAATTTTTGTATTGGTTTAAGTTTAATTTTTAGTTATAGTGAGAGCATTCTAACCAACACAGCTTTCATTCACACTGAGGTGTAAAAAATTGATACAGTTTTATAAGATCCTATATCCTGAGGTATTTTCATTTTAATAAAGGCTGAGTAGTTTCCTACCAAAGTTATAAATCTTTCATGGTAAAATTTCAAGCATCAGCAAACAGATGAAGTAGCGATGATGCTTTCTTGTATTCCTGAAATAAATTTAATGTAATTGAACATTTAACAAAAACATACTGAATCAGAAAGTCTCTGATTCATGTCATCCTAACTTCTAACTTACTGCCTTTACTTCAGTTAAACTACCTACATCTAAGGTTAGGTTTCCTAACCTGTAAAATACATACATATTTTATAGGCTTGCAGGGAGGATAAAATAAAATAATTTAGGTAAAATTTCTGAATGCACTACTAGGGACATTAATTTAATAAAGGTCGGATACGTATATTCTTATAATGCCTTCAGTGTTCATGGTGTCCCTTAGTTAGAGAGATCTGTCTTGGAGCTGAAGAAATGAAAGCTTCTATTAGTATTGCCATTTGCTTCTCCTTAAATCTGGATATATTCATCAGGGCTTATCTGATAAGCTGAATTTTTTGAAATTTCCTAATTGGTGAATCTGCAATTAGAAGCAAAGTTTGTATAGACTCATGAAAGTGGCCCTACCCCTGAATGGACAACCCCATCTGTTTTGATTTATTAAAGCTGCCAGAATGCAATATATTAGATATGGGTTGGCTTTTACAATGGGGATTTATTAGCGAACCCGGGCTTCAGTGCTTCAACTTCTGTCTTTTCCATCTGTAGTTTTTACTATAAACTTCTGTGGGTGCTTCTCTGAATTCTGTCTCTTTGCTTCTGTATGTATTTGTTCTCTTATAAAAGGTTCTAGTCAGAGGATTAAGATCTATCTTGAATGAAGTGGGCCACATCTCAATTGAAATAACCTAATCAAAAGGTCCCACTTACAGTAGGTCTGCACACCCACGGGAATGGATTAAGAGAACATGACCCTTTCTGGAGCACTTACAACCTTGCAACCATGACCCTTTCTGGACTACTTACCATAACATTCTTGATCTTAAACCTATTACCTGCGCTATGTAATGCTTGTTCCCATGCTGCAGCTAATAGAAAGCAAAGGAAAAATGCAGTCTAACTTCAAAGCAAAGTTAGGCCTCTTAATGCTTGAAGACACTGTCTTAAAGCATTTCTCGACTCAGTATATCTATAGCCTGGTCTGTTTCTCCATCTTGTGTGAAATGATGAAAGTAGAATGAACAATTTCACTCTACCATCACTTTGGCACAATTCATGACAGTAATAGTCAGTACAATGCTTGTAAAAACAGGTTTGTTGTGTGAGTGAAACCCAAACCGAAACTAACAGGACAGAGAAAAATGAGTCAGGGAGGTATGTTTAAACTATTCCACTTGATATTAAAGGAATTTTTAAAAAAATGAGATTATAACAGAGCAGTATTGGTCTCTTCTCAGGAAGCCCAATTGATAAGGGATTTCTTAGGAGTAAGTTCCTGAGACACCTGAAAATTTCTATCAGAAAAACCCTTTTCCATCAGTTAAAAGCAACCTATGTTTTCCAAACAAGCTACATATAAGACTTTTTAGCGATAGCTAAGATGGCCATTTTCTTGAAATGAAGGATGTTCTAATATCAGGTCAGAATATTTGAAGATTTGAAATGTCCTGGGAAACTTTGTACCACACATTGCCGAAGTTAGGGCTGCTCGCTGTTATGTGGCATAGTCAATTTTGCTACATTACTTCAATGATCATTTTTAACATTAAAGTTGGAATTTTTCATGAACTCACTTGATTCTGCAATTAAATTACCAAACCACCAAATATTTACAGAATGCTCATGTGCAAAGTACTGTCAATTATTATTAAACAGAAGACACTGCCTGCACTTTAATGCATTAGAAGGATTAATCTTTATGTATCTTTTATCATATATCACATGAAATATGATTTTTGTTTTCTCTTTAACATATGTTAACACAAATTTCTAACTATGTTGATTTTTTAAAAAACTCATTTAAAATGAACTTTCATAAGTTCAAAGTCATAATTTATAATTTGGAATTATTAAATTATTATAAAAATTAAAACATCAAGTATATCATTGAATGTTTGAAATGAATATTGTCTCATAAATATGGTAAGTAATAGGAAACTTCAAAAATCTTTTTGCTTCACCATTTATTTATAAAACTAAAAGTTTTTTTATTGATTGAATAAAAATGATCTTATAAAAATTGAAGAAAGAAATTATATAAACCAAGGTGTATTTACTTTATTAGTAATCTTTAAGTTTATTTAGATGAGTGATTCTCAAAGTAAAATGCTAAAATGTAAAGGTACAGAATATGTTACATTGGAAGAAAAAGTTATACCATATATTTTATTTTAAAAATAGAAATAATTGGGCGGGCCACGGTGGCTCAGCAGGCAAGAATGCTTGCCTGCCATGCCAGAGGACCCGGGTTCAATTCCCGGTGCCTGCCCATGTTAAAAAAAAAAAAAAATAGAAATAATTAAGCACTATTCATACTTAATTGGCATTGGTGTCTTTACCCATTTGAAATGGTCATATTCACATGGTCATATTTTCATTTGATACCAGGATTTACTGAAGAAGAAAGAAGACAGGTTAACAAGTCTGTTCACTCTCCTAAAATGAAAAGTGGCTAGGGCGGCTGCCGTGGCTCAGCAGGCAGAGCTCCGACCTGCCGTGATGGAGGTCTGGAGTTCGATCCCTGGTGCCTCCTGCCCATATGCAAATTAAAAAAAAAAAAAGAAAAGAAAAGTGGCTAAAGAAAATTCTTGAAAAGAAATCTTGCATTTCCAAAATGCAAGCACAAATGACAGGAAAATAGCAGAGATTATACAAGCTGTTTCTTGGCCATATTACGAGATAAGACCAATGATGATTTAATCAGATGACAAGAAATTGGCTGATGAGAATCAAAATTACCCAGAAATAAATTTGAAATATGGATAATATTAGCTATTGTTAACAATAAGACTGACATTGTATGTTTGTTGCTGGCAATTAGCTAGTAATAGTTGTATGTATATACATTATACATATGTGTATATTTTATTTTTAAAATATGCATTGTTGGGGGATGCATACTCAAAAATATTTTGATATGAGTAGATGATCAAAAATGTTAGAGATGATTGATTTAGGGGAGTACTATGTCACTTCACCGGGTTGTCATAATAAAAGCAAAATTCAGTTTGTCATTTTCTTATAATTTTTTATATCAGAAGACTTTCTTGTTCCAAATTATTTTGTAATTTATCAATTTATTTTCAAATATATAATATCTTAATTTGCATAAAAGCCTTTTGAGTTTTGTGCTATTTTACCCATTTTATTAATGAGGAAATCAATGTTTTGAAAGATTACAATATGTCCAAGGCCATACTTAATAAATGGACCAGACATTATTTGATCCCTGATCTTCAGATTTCAAATTCTATATTAATGTAAGTTCCAGTTTTAGTTGCAAACAAACTACTACTTAGCTAAAATTTAATTTAGTTAACTGGCAGCCAAGATGGTAAAACAAAGTCCTTATATTATGCAGTGTTTCCATTTTTTTACCTTTTAAACATAACTGAAATGTCAATATTATATTGACAGTAGATTCACCAGTCATTCAGCAAGATTAACCTTCTTAAAGGATTATCAAAGCCTCCAATA
Source organism: Myrmecophaga tridactyla (assembly GCA_004026745.1). Taxonomy (NCBI): domain Eukaryota; kingdom Metazoa; phylum Chordata; class Mammalia; order Pilosa; family Myrmecophagidae; genus Myrmecophaga; species Myrmecophaga tridactyla. The sequence goes on along the minus strand of PVIY010004452.1, from coordinate 63,369 downwards.
GAGGGAGCCTGATGGGGTTTGACTACTCAATTTTTCACTGAACAGAACACAGGTAGGCTGAATGATAACAGGGCCAGAACAGGTACTCATTTGTGCCACCTGGCCTAGCAAATTATTTCCCTTCCACTTCTCCTCTTCTCACCTACTGACAGGCTCTGAAGATGTCCCTGGCAGTCTGATGGATTGTTGCTGAACTGTGTGTCAGTAAGTACTTGACACTTTGTTTCCAAATGATTTTCACCCAGTTTTTCTCTCATCAGATGGTCTGCCTCACTTCTCACACTAATTCCAGGGCTATAGACATTCCTTGGAAAGTTATAGAATAAAAAGTATTTAACTCAGAAGGGAAGAATTATAGGCAGATTTAAAAATTATCTTCTCTTTAGACTTTAAAGAGTTTAATTATTTACCGTGCAAATATCCATCTGATGTAGACATAACTACTAATATATAAAACAAGCATCTCAAATGAATTTTGAAATCAGGGATAATATAAATACTTAGCTAATTAACCTAGAATATCATAAGCAAGTCAAATTTCACTTGTATTCTATGACACGGAGAACAACTCAGTTAATAGTTATTATATAGAAATGTAGGAATCAGGCATATAGAATTTGGCTAACATAAATCTTCTCTTTGTGAAAGTTCTCAAGTTTGCACAACACATAGAAAACATTTGGAGTTTTTATTAAAAAGTCAACCATTCTTGTGAAGAGAATGGTACTGTTCCCCTGGGGGGGAAGAAGTGTCAGAGATAATGTATTATGGTCAATAAGAGACTGGAGTCTACTTTATCTTATGTTGACCATATTAGGGCATTCTCTTCCAGAATCTCTAAAATGAGCCTATGAGAAGAGTTTAGTCAAAAAATATGTTTCTTTTTTTTTTTTTAAGGAGCTGGGGTGGGGCTTCCCAAGTGTTCTGGCAATACAGAAAGGCTGTGTGCTGAAGTGAAAAAAGCATGGACTTGGGAATCAGAAAGCAGATCTGAATCCCATTTCCACCCCTGATTTGCCATGTAGAAAAATTATCTACTTTATCTGAATCCCAGTTTTTTCATCTCTAAATTGGGAACAGTGATAGCTTCCTTGATTTTTTTGGTTTGAGAATCGAATTCATTGATTTTTTTTTTAATAAACCTCCATCATAAGAACAGAGTGTAGTCAACTTCTAAAATTCTACTCTAGTCACCTTGAATTGGGTGTGTCACAACTCCATGGATACAATCTGATCAAAAGATTCCACCTACACTATGTCTACACCCCCAAAATTAGATTAGAAGAACATGGCTTTTTTGAGCCCAAATCCTAAATGAAATTTCAAGAGCCTCTGTAGTCTAACCCTCTCTACCTTAAGGAAACGAAAAAGATAATGAATTTGCCACTACCCACCTCCCCCACTGCAGATATCTGTCCAACAATTTTTACCCAACACCCCTTTAAAACTATATGTAAAAATCAGAAAATTGGATATTAGATCAGATGACTCCATTAAATATAAACAGGTGATTAAAGTCTTTCTGAAAAAAAAATCAATAAGAGAAAGAAAGAGAAAAATCAGATTTGCTAAAAGTCACTGAATCAAATGCAACATTAAAGCAAACTTAAAGAAAAACATGAAGCCAGACAGAAGGGAACATTTCAGCTAGCGCCATGTTTTCTGAAAGGGTGAAATGCTTTCAAATTATTATTTTTGCCTTTAAAGAAAATAACAAAATTTGCTGGTCCTGTGGGAGGAATGACTCATGTTGCTGAAACGCACATGAGATCAATCTGTGTGCCTTAAGATCAATTTCATAATTTACAGTGAGAAAAATCTCTTCAAAGTAGGTGTCTCCACTGGGACGTAGAATTAGCATTATAGCACTTGCTTGGCAAACATGGAGGCAGATTTAGGCAGGTGCCTAGAGGAAGATAAGCCCAGTGAACTTAAACAGGTTGCTTGCTGAGACATCTTCTCCCCAGTGTTCTGAAGACATATCACTTTTTCCCCTACGATTCCCATTTGCAAAGATTTGAGCTTATTTTCCAAGTTATTCTTAACTTCATTTCGACCTTGGAGAAAAAACTGAACGCTGCAGGGAGAAGCTTCCAGCGAATGTTAATCTTTATTAAGGCTTGTGACTTCTAATCATGCCTCCAACTAGGCAAAATATGCTCACACAGATACTGCCTAGATGGGGAGATCTCATGCAAATTTATTTGATCATATAGAGTTATTACAAAAATCTTAAACTGAGCTGTTTTAAACTTTATCAGAATTTTGGTGCTTAGATAAACAATAGTATTAATATGAAAAGAGACATAAACATTTCAGGTTTGAATCTTACAATGATAAATATGTTTAGAAATTCCTATCTTATGTGGAAAATGATGTGAATAAGTATTTTTAATGTTATGTTTGCTTAAGGAGAAGTACAAAATTGTTCGTTTCCAAATGCTGAATTTTATATTATATTAATATTATATTTTAAATATTTCCCTATGTCTTACAATATAGAAAATGTATTCCTGTCTAGTAAACTAAGTGATAATGTATTTATCTTATCTTGATTCCACCCTTAGGGAACTCAAAAAATTCTTAGAAGATAGGGAAATGAATTATTTTTCTGATTTCGGAATATGTATTTTAAAAAATTAGTTGAATCTTAAGACTATTGTTTTTGTGAACTGTATCAATGAATGAAAATACAGCTTCTGAATAGCCAGAGAGAATTTAAATGATGTATGCTAAAATACTGATATCAGGAAATTATAAGTGCTATTGTAATTTGTAGAATTGTGGATCATTTCATCAGTTTTCTAATCTGCCTACATTATAAAGACGAATAATAGAGTAAATTAATGGGCATTGTGCCTTAGGTTTCACCACTTGCACAAATGGGAATTGACATGGTGTAAGTAGAAAAAACTGCTTGTTTCCAGTTATGTTGGCATAAATTTTCTCCTACCACATTATGGTAGGAAACAAACAGGCATATTTTATGTTTATAAAATACTTATCACTTGATTGGTGGCAAGAAAAATATTACCTGGGTTGCACAAAAAGAAGTTATTCAAAATGCCGGATGTAGAGAGTTGCATCTAAGCACATGACTTATTATAGCCATCCACAAGAAATAAGTAGACAATGAAAATATCAACTATATTTAATTTTCCCCCATCCTTCATAAATTTTTCAGTCTTGATTCATTAATTTCTTCTGAAATCTTGAAAGGAATTGCCAAAGGTATAAATAATTATGTCCTGACTAATTTTTATTATTCACCAGCGCAGTGAAAAATTAACAAGCAAGTTCTAGTTTGCTAGCTGCCAGAGTGCAACACGCCAGAGATGGATTGGTTTATTAATAAAAGGGGACTTATTTCATTAGTTCTTCAGAGGAGAGGCAGCTAACTTTCAACTGAGGTTCTTTCTTACGCAGAAAGGCACAGGGTGATTTCTGCTGGCCTTCTCTCCAGGCCTCTGAGTTCCAATAACTTTCCTGGGCTGATTTCTTTCTGCATCTCCAAAGGCCTGGGCTAAGCTGCAAGTGCTGAGATGAGGTATGCTGAGCTGCTTGGGCTGTGCTGTGTTGAGCTCTTTCATTTAAGCACCAGCCAATTAAATCAAACATCATTCATTACAGCAGGCACGCCTCTTAGCTGACTGCAGATGTAATGAACAACAGATGAGGTTCACATACCATTGGCTTGTCCACAGCAACAGAACTAGGTACCTTCACCTGGTCAAGTTGACAACTGAATCTAACTACCACAAAGTACAAGTCAAATTAAGTCCTGCTGCCTGCGCAGGATTCAGATTTTTATGTACAAATGCTTCAGGCCTTCAGAAAGAGATGATTCATATCCTGAGTCATATATAAAATTAGCCTTTGTTTTTATTTACTTTTTCAATAGAGAAAAGGCAAATTTCACACCTACTATCTGTTTAATTAAAAATAAAATTGTATTATTGGAAATTAGCTAATTTTCTATTTCAGAGCAGAAACATGATGGTGCGATGGATGCATGTTTAATACAAAGTACTCGATTTGTTCAAATATCCTAAAATGTTTGTTAATTTTATTTCAATATTTCTAATGTTTTGTGCTTGTCAATTAAGGAGGGACTGGAACTATTTTTTTCTCTTGCTTTCTGTTATTATTTTCAGAAATTAATACTTTTTTATACTGTAGATCTCAGAAAATTATTGGCAGAATCAAACAAGAAGGATTCTATTTTATTCTTTTACAGGAATGGAAAGCTTAAAATATTTAAGCTGTATTGATTAATAATTATGTATGGTATCAAATTTTTATATTTAAGGTGAGGAGAGAAGATATATATGTGGGTATGGGTGTGGGTGTGTTTCTTTTTTATTCCATTGACAAATCCGTTATTGCAATGAACATTAAACATCAACTACTTCAATTATTTAACTTGACAATGAATTCCCATTTTAAACCCAAATACAGGAAATACTTTCCTAACTTCTACCATATGAAAACAATGTCCATGAGGACAGCACTCAGACATACTTCTGCAGGGCCCTAGCACTTGTAAACTAATCTGTGGAAAGCTTAATTCAATTCTCAAGCAGAGCAAAGCTCTTTATATATATTGGTGCTAATTATTTATTAATACAGTGAAAACACTCTAAATTCCAATTAAATTGTCACTAATTACTTGCGAACCGGAGGCTAAAAACAAGTTCCTTGTTTCCTTCTGAGAAAATGTAACTATATCCCCATCCTTGGAATCAGTGTGCACAGGGGAAAAAAGAAAAAAAAACATTAATTTTGGAATCAGAGAAAAAACTGGGCTTTAAACTACATGTATTTAGGTAAAGTATTTAATCTTTCAAGTCACGAATTTCTCATTTATTACATTTTAATTTATGCTACCTGAGTTTAATTGTACATTTAAATTAAAGTAAGTAGCATCGCTGTGTATCCCAAAGTATATTCTAATATTTCAATTGCAGAATAAGTTCTAAGAATATTGTCTCTGTATAGCAAAGCATTGCAACACAGTAAGTGAGATTTGTTTTATTGGTACATCTTGGTTGCCTTAGCTTTGAAAACTGTTTTTCTTTTACTGCCGTAATTCCTTTTTCAAATGGAGGCAGCAGAAATTACAGTAGCATTCCCTTGTCAACTACAAAATGTTACATCTTACTCTGTTTTTATCCATATCCTTGAAAGAGTTACATGAATTTAAAGCCAAGTCTACTAAGATGGCAAATAATGAATATATTTCTATGAAATAAAAACTTAAGAATAAATCTTTATTTTAGTTTTTTGTCAGAGAGCTCCAAGAAACTTCAGGGAGTGGGAGAATATTTCTGCAATGAGCTATATAAATCAGGTAAGGAAAGTGTCACTTTTTCAATACTATGAACCAGAGGTCAGCAAACTACAGACCAAGGACCAGAATGGGCCAGTGCTGTTTTTGTACAACCCATGAACTAAGAATGGTTTTTAAATATGTAAATGATTGAAAGAAATCTAAAGCAGCATAATATTTCATAACACATGAAAATAATATGAAATTTTCTTCACCATCTATAATAAAGTTTTATTGGAACACAGTTACATCTGTTTGCTTACAGATTGTCTATGGCTCTATTAGCAGAGTGGAAGAGCAGAAAAAGACTTGTTGACCCCTGCTATAAACAACTGAAGATAGGAACAATATCAAACCTTAACACATGGCTAAGTGCCTGCAACATAGGTTTACACGTAATTAACAAATTCAGAAAGAATATATAAAACCAATGAGATTATTTCCCCATTATTAAAAGACCAAATATCTATAATTTTTTTAAAGTCAATAAAACTGGATTTAACTGAAGCAAAGAATATAAGTAAAATATAAATGTGCAGGGAAATTAAAGTATTTTAATATTTAAAATCCCTTGAATATAGGAAAATACTAGAGAAAAGTTTGTTTATGGGAATATACTATGAAAAACCTGTCCTTGTTTTTTTTTTTGAAGTTGTTCAGTTTTAAGCCTGACTGATTCTCCTTTCCTCTTATCTCTTTTAATAAAAAGGAAATTGTTCTAGGTAATTGATAATTTGCCCTAGGCATCTGTGAATGCTTACTGATTGTTTCAAGTTCAGAGCTGGTGTTTTAGTTTGTTAAAACTGCCAGAATGCAATATACCAAAACTGGGACGGCTTTTATAAGGGGGATTTATTACATTACAAACGTACAGTTCTAAGGCCATGAAAATGTCCAAACTAAGGCACCAATAAGAGGTTGCCTTCACTCAAAAAAAGACTGATGCTGTCCAGAACACCTATGTCAGTTGGTGTGCCAGTTTGAAAGTATTATGTACCCCAGAAAAGCCATACTTTATTCCTGATTCAATCTTGTTGGGGCAGCCATTTCTTTAACCCTGATTCAATATTGCAGGTTAGAATCTTTTGATTAGATTATCTTCAGGGAGCTATGACATGCCAGTTGTGGGTATGATCTTTAAGTAGATGAAGATGTGACTCCACCCAATTCCAGGTAGTTTTGATTCATTCACTGGAATCCTTTAAAAGAGGAAATATTTTGGAGAAAATCACAAACGACAGAGCTGACAGAAACGACAGAGCTGACAGAAACTTCAGAGCAGAGCTGACACAGATGCCAACATTTGGAGACAGAGATACAGATGCTTGGAGATGCTTGGAGACCAGCAGGCATTGCCATGAGATGTTATGCAAGCCAGAACCTGGAGAGAGCCAAGGGAAGTCAAAAGATGAAAGTCAGCCCTGGAGAAGCAAAGTGAGGAACCCTGACAGGGACAGAGGCTGAAGGCACTGGACCCCAGGAGCGAGGGAGCAGCAGATGCAGCCATGCGATTGCCCAGCTGACACAAGTGTTCTAGACCCATCAGCCTTTCTTGAGTGTAGGTAACCTCTTCTTGGTGCGTTAATTTGGACACTTTTGCTTCCTTAGAACTGTAAACTTGCAACATATCAAACTCCCCCTTTAAAAGCCATTCCAGTTCAGGTAAATCACATTCTGGCAGCTTGCAAACTAACACAGATGGGAAGGTACACGTCTGGCATCTGCTGATCCCTTGCTCCTGGTTTCTATTGCTTTCATCCCCAGTTTAATGTGAGACTATTCACTTGGCTTCTCTGGGGCTGGGTTTCATCTCTTGGCTACCCTTGGCCCTCTGCAGGTTCTAGTCTACTTAGCATCTCATGGGAAGGCACATGGTGACATCTGCTGGGCTCTGCCCCATCGAGGCATTTGCTCTCTCTGTTGGCACACCAAGTATCTACAAACATCCATGTCTCTGCCAGCTCTGAAGCAACTGTTCTCCAAGCATCTGCATCTGAGATGTCTCCAAAATGTTTTCTCTTTTAAAGAACTCTAATAAGCTAATCAAGACCCACCTTGAACAGATGGGTCACATCTCCATCTAATCAAAAGGCCATACCCCCAACTGGGTGCATCACATCTCCATGGAAACAATCCAAACCAAGTCAAACTTCCCACCATAAACAATAGGTCTGGCCTCACAAGATTGGATCGGGATTAAAACATGGCTTTTCTGGGGTACATAATAGTTTCAAACTGGCACGGCTAATAAATAACATGAAAACAGCAATAAAATAATATATCTAACTGAAAATTTTAAAACTCCATATAATGGAATTAAGAAACAATATATGCTAACTAATCAAAATTTCATAATTAAATTAATATGCATTTGAGTTATACTTCATGAGTTTTCCTTGAGGAAACAGTAATTTTGAATCCATCTTATCCACCAGCTATAGAATTTTGACAAATATATTTGTAGCTTTTGATGCAGTTATCTTATCCTGAAATGTTTTTATAGGTTTCATTTCACTTGATGTTTACTAGTTCTATGTTTTCTTTTTATTTCAATTTTACTCCTCAAACTTCTGTAATTTGATATTTTTTATTGCTGATATACTCTCAAAATATAAATGAATATATATTGTCAACCAAAAAATAACAAACGAAGCTGCATGGCAACAAAAGCATTTATTCGGGGTCTTAGAATTGCGATTCGGGGAACACAGGAACAGGTAGCAACCCAAATCATGCCTACTTCGGTATTTCCAGGCAAGTATTTTTAAAAGAAAAGAATAATAGGTAAGTTGTCTGAGGTTGGTGGAGGTACCCTCATTGTCCTTCAGATTAGATATTTAACTGAGTTCTCTATTTTGTGGTTTGTTTATTGTTTGCTATGGATGGATGGATATATAATTTTAAAAGAATTGCAAAAGCAGAAAAATCAATGTTTTGAGCTTTCAAAATGTACCTTTTAAAAAAGTTACTTTTTTGTTTCTTTCTGTGTTTTTAACAGCCTCCCCTTATCCTTATTAAAAAGCAGTCTTTCAAAGTGTCTACAGAAGCTAAAAGCTGGGCTATGAAGGGTCAATTATCCAGTTTCAAGAAAGATTTTCACGTGTTGGATGAGAAATTCTCTTTTCCTATAGAGAACTGTCTTCACTCCTACTGGTTCTGGACTGGGCTTTCCTTCTCAGACTAATTGGCTAGAGATTAGAGCAGACTGACAATTGAACACAAAGCACAAAATGGAGCAGCTCTTTTTTAAATGCAGGTTAATGGCTTTTTAAATTTAATGCCTAAAGCAAAATTAAATTAAACATTTAGCCATTCATATTAAGCATCCTACAACTCAAACTTACCCAGAATTTAGGAATTTACTGAGTGCCCATTAGGACCAGAAATTGCTATCTGGACTCTGCCCTGTGAGGAATATCATTCCCTGGAAGAGAGGTATAACTAACAGCATAATAACCACCTCAGTGTGAAGGATTCTTTAATAGGCCAGTACCAGTTTGTCCACCTCCAAACAGTTTCTTGTTTATGAAAAAACCTTTATGCTTTTTGTTACCCTGAAAACAAAATGTACAGGCTATGAAAATCTAAGTACATGAAAAGCTTAGTGAGCTAAAGTAGCGTGTATATTGGAGCAGCACCAAAAAGAAAGTGCTGCTCAAAAGGGCTGGGTTCTAGGAGGCAGCTTATTTGCCAGTTTGGACAAAGGGAGGATGTGGGGAGGGGACTAGGGAGGGGTGAGGAAGATGCGAAGGGTAAGAAAGCATGAAGCATGAGCTATGTGAACTGCGAGGGGGCTGTGAGTTGTCTGCAACGGGGTGTCTTTAGGCCATAGTCTGTAAATTAGCAACTGTTAAGTTGAAAACAGACTGAAAACCAATAATACATTTATTGAGCTAAGTGACGGGTGGGAAGGAACTAAAAGAAAGTTACTGCTCAAAGAAAAGTGGCAGGAAACAGTTTATATACCTGCTTAGAAGAAAGAAAGGGTATAGGGGAATGAGGAGAAGGCAAGGAGTATGTGAAATATGTGAGCTGTCCTGGGGTCATAGGCCATAATTTGCAAGGACTGTTTGCCACGTGTTTGTAGGAGTGGGCTTGTCTGGTAAAGATAAGCAGATTTGCTGGATTTATTACAGTTCCTCCTTTCCCATAGAGGTAGGGGTCTTAATTAGCACTTCAAAGAATTGTTGGTATGTCAGCTGGCCTCAGTTATTTTTCTGCTTTCTCTCTATAGTTTCCTGGGAAAAAAACGGGAGTTCAAGCAGATCAAGTTGGTTGGTAAAACTATTCACTATTCCATTTTCAACCCCCCCCCCCCACATACACACACACAAGCAGGATTGTTTATGCAAGGTTTGTGGCTCTCTGGTGGAGCTTAGCAGATGTGCTGGCATCAGTCTGGCTCTTTTTCAGTACAACAAATTAAAGGGGCCTTTATCAGCACCACAAGGGATCTTTGGCATGCCAGCCTGCCTCAGTTGCTTTTGTTTCTTCTTTGTAGTTTCCTGGGTAAAAATGGGAATTTAAGCAAATCAAAATGATTAGTAAAGTTATTTACCATTCTTATATCACATTTTTATGTAACCTAATCTAAAAATGTTTTATTAACATACTTGTCAGTTGTCCTGTTAACACAGTCTCTTCACAATGTCTTACAAAATTGAGGTAATTGTTTTGACCTGCATTGCCTTTGGTTTAAGTTTAAGTTACTTTTAACTTTATTATTTGGCAATTTTATCTTTAGCTTAATATTCAGGAACAAAGCCTTCATATTAGAGAATTAAATGTTAATGTTGAACTGTTCATCATTGAATAGTTTATAGTTTTCTCCATTTAAAAAAAAAATAATTCCAGGCTGTCATCAATGTGATATATCAATTTTGTTTTTAGGTACAATTTGGGTTATCTTAGCAATTAAAATAGTGGCTTAATTTTTATTTGCTAAAAGAAAAGGTTTTGCTAACAAAAAAAATTATGGAGAAATTACTTGCCACCCTTTGTCATTAACTTTAAATTTTAACATGATACATATTCTTATTTTTCTTTCACCTTTTAAACAAAATTTTAGATTACTGTCATTACATTTTAGTTAAATAATTCTGAATTTAAGTTATAGATGTAGAAAGACATGTTTATATCTAAAAACTAACAAAAGTAATGTTTCCTCCTTTTCATTCAACAAAGCATCTGAATCATCTACTATGGGTCAGTTGCTGTACTGAAGATATCAAGATGAATTTGACAAAGTGGCATGAAATGATATACCATTATCTGTACTTTGTACTGCCAGGCTTAGAGAGAAATGAGAAAAGATGGGGTTTGGGGTTGAAGGTTGCAAAAACATTTTTTTCCTGGAAAAGAGTGTATATATGTTAGGGGTGTGTGTGTGTGTGTGTGTGTGTGTATGTGTGCATATGTTACAAATTATTTCCAAACCCTCTAGTTTTCTAGGTTGATTGATCTTCGTGATAATGTCCATTAAAACGTGTCTTTGCAAATAAGCGCCAAGTCTCAATATTAGGATGAGAATTATTCTCCTAGATTATTCAATTTTTTAGAGATGTGACAATCTTAAATAATGTGATAATCTAAATAGGTATTTTCTTCCTCCATTCACCCATAAAAATATTTTTTTCATGCAAATCCAGGAAAAATTTGTTTCTATAGATTTTCCTCGGCCCCCCACCCCCATCCCACCCACACACACGAGACCTGGAAATTTACCTTTTTTTTTTAGAGATATGGGTCAGATGACTCTTGTAAACATAGCTGGCCTGAAAACAGAAATATTGGCCTGAAAGTAGAAATTCTGAAAAATTATCTTATGTACACAATACACCCTCTCATTTTTCTTCATTTAAGTTTTGCCTGGTAGAGTGTTTGTAAGAGCAAAATGAAACTTTTCTTCTAAGTATTTAGACTGCTCTAAGGCTGTTCTGATTTCAGGAAACATATTTCTGGAGTTGGCGTTCCTAATTTGCTGTAATAATGTTGCTTCCTGATAAATTTGGGTATAATCTGCTTGTCCCACACCCCATTTTATTATTCCGAAATCTTATTTTACCCTGGAAATTAAACCAGCACTCATTAACATCACAAACAATACAAGTTAATTTGGCCACATATCTGCAAATAATGGCCTGTTTGTCATTCTGCACCTAAATCACCTATACCTGAAGTACCAAAATCCTGATGAGATTTTTTAAATGCACAATTGCAGTTGAAAAATTATGTAGGTAAATATGTTTGCAGTTTATTTTTTTCAAAACATAAAATGTTCTTTTAAATATTTTATAGAAAAAGAGAGTTCTACTGGATAAAGAATAAAGCAGATATTAGCACATATATATTATTAGAATGTTATCCTAATATTAATAGAAACAATAGAGATATTTCTTCTGTTACTTTTTTAAACGTAGAAAAGCTGAGAGGTGAAAGTTTTTTAACTCTCATTTTGTTTACCTTTTTTTTTTCCCTTGGGTAAACATTTCCTATTTACATGAAACACTCACTATAACATTTCTCAATATCATATATGTGGGGAAGATTTAAAATTGAAGATCACTGGTCTACCTATCAGTGTGATCAACTTAACATATCTTGATACAGATTCTGTATGTGCTATTGTCATTCAAATTAAGATTAAGAACACAACATTTTATTGAACTAATACATCAATTTTGGATATAATTTTAATTCCATTTTATAGCCATTTTGGGAAAATAAAGTCAGAAAGATGAAAAGGAGAAAAATATATGCATGCAGAGCTATAACAATTGTTGAAAGGAGAAAAAAGATGGGTTAATGAGATAGAAAAATAGAGAAAAAGGTTTTGTCTGTATTATATGTATTTCATTTAGGTAGTTACCATCAGAGATTTGTGACTTTTATTATATGCTTCTCTTTGAAATATTTAGTGTTGATAGTTTTAATTTTCAAATTATTATTAGCTCTATACTCATACACATAATTAGTATAGATACATTCTCTGTGCTACTGGCATTTTGAAAACTATATCTGGTATCTGTTTTTTCAGGTTGAATACTACTGACACATTCCCTAAAAGTGTTTTTATAAATGTATATGTGTGTATATATACAAATATATCTAAATAAAATCAATTGAAAAACTCTTTAATATTAACTGCCAGCATAAATAAATTGATCTTGCTTGGGAAAATACTATGATAAGCCTTTCACCACTTAATATGAAAGATGAGATGTTGCGCTATGAATGAAGGTAGACATCAATATAACAAAGGAAGGAGTGTTCCTTCCTGCAATAAGATGAGGAAATTATTTGTTTTGTTGCCAAAAGCAGATGAGAGGCAAAAGTAAAAAATATAGAGGAAGAGAGAAAGACTGAGAGAGAGCACTAGGAAACAATAGACAGATCTGGTACTTAATGAAGTAGTACCAACTGTTTGCCAGTTTAATATGTCTGTCTTGCTGTTTTTGACTCATTGCTCCATTTCTCTCACATGTCTTCAAAATGTCTATACTTTTTTGAAGTGAGTGGATTTTCCTACAAAAAAAATGAGACACATACTTAGAAATCATATTTTCAACAGCTTAACTCAGGAAACAGAAAGCATCATGAAAAATATATCACCCTGCTGCCCACCCCTTCTGAAAATTTAGGAAAAGATTGAAGAAGCCTTGATATCCATAACTGATAGAGTTGAGGAGCTGATTTTGGGGTCTTAAATCAATTTTACCTAAACTTCTGAGGGACTAAGAGGACACAAGATTATACAGATTTCTATCCACATCTAGGATTATCAAATTAATTGGGGTTTAGCTTTGTAAGTCTTTATTTCAAACAAAATCTTCCCTAATGTTTGGTCCACAGTAGGGATGGCATAAGCATGTTTTTAAATGCATGTCTGATGCTGAAAGCAATAGTTTGGATGTTTCTGCTTTTGAACAATTTTGTTCCAAAGTGTGGGTAGGAGAGATAAGAGTAATAGTGACAAGGCATCTTAAAGAAAAATGGTAGGTTAAATACTTTGGAGGTGAGCAAGAAAATTTTTTGCTTAGAGAGTTGGGATGATGGGGGGTTGTGTCTCAGCTCTTTCATTTGAGCTCAGGGAGATTTCTATGACTTGTGGTTCTTACAGAATAGAGATAACAATATTACATAGTGTTCTAAACCATATATACTGTATAATAAGATTATATAATAAATCTTCTACTTCAAGATTTTGGTGAGGGTATTAAGTGAAATAGCATGTATGATATGTTTATCACAGTACTTGGCACACATTGTTTTTGTAGCTGTTATTGCCAGTATTACTGTTAAATAGTAAAAAAAAAAAAATTCACAAAACCTTTAGAGTTTAGACTCCAGTATATTCCACAAAAGGCTTATGGAGGCGGTGAAATTTAAACTAAGCTTTATAGCATATAAAGATTTTATAAAGAAAGAAGAACACTAGTTTAGAAAAAGCATGCAAGAAAGATAGGAGTTAGCAGGCCACATAATTGGGGATTGGAATTACCTGTTGAAAGGTCAATGTACATATGGGGTTGTGATGGTTAGAAACAAGATTAGGTATGAGGGCCAGTTCTACAAGGATAGAGCAGACATAAAGAAATTTTAGCTCTATATAACAGGCCAGAAGGCACCATTATACTTTGGGGAGCATGGAAATAATATACACTAGTGATTTAGGAAGTTTAGTCAATTGTATTATGTGAGAGGTATTAAAATTCAAAGAGCCTCACTTCGAGAAGATGACTGGAAGGTGTTGCAAATATCAAGGAATGAGATGAAGAAGACTTGGAATAATTTTGGCTGAAAGTAAAATAAGCTTTTACTTTATAAGTAAAAAAACAAGTCATCTATAATAATCTATACAGAGGATATAAAAAAGACTGATATAGGTAAAACAGTAATAAAAGAAAAGGGTCCAGGATCATGCATAAATTTAAGTCAAGTATTCTTAATTTATTATTGAAGGATCTAAGGATTAAGGAATAGATGTCATATTCTTCCTATATGAACGCTATCTTTGTAAGTTTAACCAATGGGAAATTATACTGCAAGGTAAAATGATGGACCTTATATGTGGAGCATTAAGTAGAAGAAAATTAAACGAAATAGATATAATTTTAAGAGTTCCACAACATTAAAATTTAAGAACTCACTAAAAATAGTCAGACATGAGGGCCCTATATTGTATAAAAATATTATCTTTTTTATATTGGAAATTATATGGGTGGTTGATTTTTTAAGAAAAAAAATTAATCAGAGCTTTTCTGACTGGCCATGTAGCGTCAAATGATCAAGTTATCATAAAACACTGCACTTACCTATTTAAAAGTTACACTTAAGCTAGAGATTGGAAACTTATAAGTGGCTCATGAAACATCATAGGATCTTAAGAAATAATTCAAAATAGACATCATTGGAAGGCAGAAGAAAGAATAAGAATTCATGCCATTAGGAATCTATCATTAATTTGCTATCATTATACCCTGATGTTGGCTCTGAGTTTCTTGACAACTACAACAGAAAGGAAAATATATTGGCAAATGGCTTTTATACAAATCATTGAAAATTGATCCTCCAAGAGTTGGGTCCTTGATTCCAAATCCAAAGTGTTTGTTATTTAACCTAACAGATGACTATCTTTAATTTGAATTTTATAAACATGCTATTCAAGACAACAATTCCATTGGTTCTTTATAAAAGTCACCAATTACTTAAGTTCTTTATAAAATATACAGTTCAATGAGTTATTTACTTAATATAATAGAAGATTCCAACATCACAGAACAATAAAATCAAAGTCAATATTATATAGAATTAATACAATTTAGAGGTAGGGGTGCAAATTTTAATGACGTTTCTGAAATCTATTGGACTCTATCCAACTTTTGTTTAAGAGATAGTTAAACTGACTCAGAGTTCATTTGGAAATGAAAGAACAAATCATTTGTTCCATATTCCCTTTTTACCAAAAAATATTTACCTCCTTTCCACTTCAGAACTGGTGTCATTTTAACAGCACTGATTGAAAGCCTACACTATCCAAAGTTCTGTAGGTGATCTTAAAATAAAGACAAATATAAACTCACAAATGTACTAAGAACTTTGTGGAGGGAACAAATTGAGCACAGCGGGGTATATAGCCTGTGTGCTGTCCTGAAGTAGCCAAGCAAAGCAGTGTGATGGTGTGAAGGAGGCAGACAGTAAAGCTCTTCTCAAATGAAGAAAGATAAATGATTATCTTATAAGCAATATCTCCCTTCTCATTCCTAGCAATTTACTGCTGGGGCAAGCACTGGGGGCTTGCTGAAAGGATGGCTCTTCTTTAATTTCTGTGACACTAATGGGAGTCCATTTTCTGCAAGGATGGGAGAACACTGTCCTGGGTACTTGGGAAATGATCGTATTCATAGTTGGATCATTTTTAGAGTACAGTGAAAGTTACATTTAATGATGTAATAGCTAGATATATGTTTTCTGCGTAGCAACATTTCTTAAGATGTAATCTTTTTTTCTACATGACAAAATGAAAGATTTAAAATTAAGAATACCCAACATGTTTTCAGCCCCAACTAACAGATGGTTTTGTATCTATAGACACATTTAAGGCCTTTTGACAATCTGTATCCATCAGTTTGGTAAGTTAGTATTTAATGACATAACTTGTGACTTCAGTTAGTCAATATGGTTTATGTATTTATTCATTCATTCATTTATTTACTTATTCAAAAGCACTGAGTATCTGATATATGGTGGGGTTAATAGCTAACATATACAGTACCGATTATATTCCAGACTTGGTATTAAGTGCCATACATATATTAATTTATTCAATTCTCACAAGGAGCCTGTTAAGTAGATTATTATTCTCCAAATTTACAGAGGGGGAAAATGAGGCACAGAGAAGGTCAGAAATTAGCTCATTTATCACATAGCTAGTAAGTGTAGGACATCATGTGTGATGAGGATTGTGGGACCTGTGAGTGAGGATACACAAAGGGTTTGGGGAAAACAAGAGGTATGGGGAATCAGGAAAGGAAAGGTCATCACAGGAGAAAAAAATCTTAGGAATAGTTTTTAAATCTCGTTACTTTCAATCACAAATGAAAACTGAGCGAATAATATACCTTCCATGTACTCATTTTTTTTTCAATACTTATATGAAATGTGACAGTTTCAAGTCATATATCCTCCCTCTACTTCTTTTCTGAATTATTTCAAAGTAAATACAAGATACCAGACTTGGTTTCTCACTCATAATAGTGGGCTTAGTCTCAAATACTGAATATGAATTAGAGAAGAATTAGATAGAAGAAACACATTGGTCTCAGTGAAAATGACTAAGGCACTGTTTTGATTGAAATGGATTTGATGTCACTTCATTCACCATTGAAAGCTTCGAGTCATTTCCTGGTTTAATTTTGGATATAGCCATTGGAAGGGATTGTGGTGACTTCAGAAAGTACTGCTTGTTTTAATCATGCTTTCAGCGCTGCCAGAAAGGATCCTCGCTCACAGGTTTTATGGGAGCTAAAATCCAGCAGAAGCTTGCTCACCAAGCAGCACAGGAGGGAGGTCCTTTTTTCTTAATTTGCTGGAAGGCACCTGGTGGGGGTTGAATCCTATCCCCCACAAAAAGTATATTTAGGTCCCAAATTCTGGTCCTGTGGGTATGAAGCCATTTGTAAATAGGACCTTTGACGATGTATATTATTTAAGTTGTGCCTACACTAGGAATGAGGGTGAGCCTTAATCCAATATGGCTGAGGTCCTCATAAGCAAAGGAAACTGGACATGGAAAGAGAAGCCATGGGTCACAGCTAGAAACTGGAAGTCAACAGAACCTGGAAGATAAAGGAGAAGATCCTGCCATGTTCATTGCCATGTAATAGAAAACCAAGGAACTCCAAACATTGCTGTCCAGCCAAAAGATACTGACCCTGGGAGGAAGCAAGCCTTCTAGCCTCTGAAACCATCAGCCAATAAATACCCAATGATAAGCCAACCCATTGCATAGTGTTTGTTTTACTAAGAAACTAAAATAGCATCATGGAGGCCAGTGGTCCTGACTGCAGCAACTAGAGCCCAAAGCCATTTTGTGTGGCAAGATATCTCCACAATCATTCTAAATCAGTCTTCCAATAATTAAGGGGGAAGATAAGTTAACAATCTGAACCATGGTCAAAGAAATGTCTTGGCTGTATTTAATATGTAATTGTGACATAGCACTAGTGTAAATATCTCATTGGATAATTACTGAGCAAAGTGGTTTTGTATATGATTAACATGTATAATATTGAAAGCACCACACAGTGTGTAAAAAATTAAACTTTGTATTTTTAATGCTAAAATGAGTAAACATTCATCAGAATGCCAGTAGGTACAATATCTCTGTATGGAATTACCACATTGAAACAGCTGTTGGGATACTTTTTTTTAAAGTCTGGTCTGCATAGTTAGCATGATAAATATGAATAGAATTTTCATACTGACATTTAATTAAAATGAAATTACCTATCATTGTTACCCACTACACAGAAGCTACTGTTTATGCTGATATTATTCTAATACTGCATTAGGCTGAGACTGAATTTGTATTAAGGTTTTTTTATGAATTGAATTATTTCTGATTACTCAGTTTAAAAGAAATAAGGAGTAGATGCTATTGCATCGGGTATGGAAAAAGCATATTTTCTTCCTCTTTAAAGAGTTAGAGGAAAATTGAGTGGTTCAGCATAACTCTAATTGTGCACTATTTTTCTGTTCCTTTTGGCCTCTTAGAATATTTTGATGCACATTTCTGTTGATGCACATCTTAATATTTGAGCTAACATTTAGTCCTTTTTAATTATTAATGTACCTGTTCTGTTTACTTTTATGTTATTTCTGTTGTGATTACTTTTACTTACTGCAATCAGTCTGACAATTCTTAGTATAGAAGTGATATTCGTGGTTCATCCAGCCTGTCAGCCAGCTAGCCAGCTAGTGCTGTGAATTTCCAGGGCTAATTTATAATTTATAGTTGAGCAAACTGGAGTTATATATTGTAAATCAGTTTTACCAATGACCGTACAGACCCCTTAATGTGCAATTCAGAACTTCAAGACACTCAGTGTCTTAACACCTGATTCTACTGACTGTTAAAATTTAGCAAGTACTCTCTAAAATCACTCAAGCAGAAATATTAAGTTTTTGTGTCAAGGAAACACTATTAAGTATAGTGAAACAAAAAGAAATGTCAGTAGTTTGCACTGTTCTCAACTAAGTTAAGCAAATCGATTCATCATGATTCTGAAGTTGTTTCTTTAGAGCACATATCACTATATCAGTAACAAAACAGTAACATTTCACAATATTTGAACTCCACTAGAAGTGATTATGAATTTTAAGAATAAAGCTTCCCTTTTTTTTCTCCTGAAAAGCTATATATCTTGTTAATTGGAAAACTGGAGGCAAGGCAAATATCTCTGCCTCAGATGCATACTCAAATTTGGGTAGTACAGCTTAGTTTAACTTAAAAACAAGTGGCCATTTGTTTTCTATAGCACATTACTAAAAGAAGGAATATTATGCATTACTTTTTTTGTTTATTGAGAAAAATGACCAAATAATTCCACTGATTACTTCTTTTTGTAAACAAATCAACATTATTTACAAAAATAACAGATTTTATAGGAAGAAAACATATAACGTAGCAATAAAATTGAGTAGTAATCCATTCTGTGGCATATGACAAGTAAAGAGGAAAGAGATAAAGCGATGAATATACATTATATAAGCATATGTATATATGACCCACTCAGTTAATCTCAAAGATGATTGGTATTAGCTGTTTTGAGTGCTTGTAAGGATTGTCAATGAGAGTAGAAAGTCTGATTCCCCAACCACCCCAAATTTATCTGGAAGAGACTGCAACAAATGAACTGTCAGCATTTCAAACTACCTTTTCTGCCAACTTAAAATTTGGGATAAGTTTAAAGGAGCCATGATACAATTATTTTTTAACCTTATTGATCCTGAACAAGTTTCTTGAATTTTCTGGCTTATTAATTTACCAAAAAGGAAATATAAAACAAACAGGTTTTAAATGCTATAAACTTGTGCTGATAGGTAAAGATTAGTTCATTAATGTTGATAGGTAAGGATTCTTAGTATCCCAGAGACTATTTGGCCTTTAGGAGTTTGGTATTTTTGACTTGAGCTTATTTACATTTTGGTTGGGCATTTGTTTTTAATTAGTGAAGCTATAATTCACAAATGCTTTGCTTTATGCTATCAATTATGAATGGCCTTAGGTTAATTACTATATTTAATTTCCTATTACAGCTACAGCTTCTTATGACTTGGAATTGCCTTAGAATGTAATAATTCTAGTAACAAAAGAAAATAGATTGAAATGGGCCAGACAGAAATTCATCTGTTTTCTATTTTTATAAAAAAGCAAATACAAGTGCCTATAATTTGAAACACTGCTACCCATTTGAAATAATAAACAGCCTCTAAATTAAGATTTAACTGCTTATACCACATAGTTCTTACAAACAAATCAAGTGAAATGCAGTCAGAAGACATATGATCATCCGTCTCATGATTTAATTTTAGGCATAGCATTTTAATCTTTTGAGCTCTGTTTAAGTTAGGGGCTATATTCCTTCCTTATTAATGGTTTGTGCTTTTCATGTCATCTGTAATTATTTGTAGATAATGATAATGTGTTTTTAAGGCAGTTTTTCTTCTATGTGCCTCAAGTTACTTCAAAACAATTTTATTATTATTTTGTATCTTCAAGTAAAATAGATAAAGCTTGGTGCTTTACTTTCTTGTGAGTTGTAGAAACTAA
The DNA here is from genome assembly GCA_004026745.1 of Myrmecophaga tridactyla. Lineage (NCBI taxonomy): Eukaryota > Metazoa > Chordata > Mammalia > Pilosa > Myrmecophagidae > Myrmecophaga > Myrmecophaga tridactyla. The sequence goes on along the minus strand of PVIY010004452.1, from coordinate 43,207 downwards.
GAGAGAAAGAGATTGAACAACTAATTTGAGGTCAGATGAAGTGTCTCATTAGAGCCCCTTATGCAAATGTTGAGTCCTATTTTCTTCAACTGACATTTCACTGTCTGGAATCCTAATGTGCCAGGCAGAGACAAGGCAATAGTAATATTGATTATTTGGATTATAGACCTAAACCAAAGCATAGTGCTGAGAATTTGGTATGCCAAAGAGGGGAAAGAAGTTAGGTACAAAAAAAATCCATTCAAAATCTTCCCCTGAGGGAGATAATTATTGTATGACTAGGTTTGGCAATGAGAAGTTGTTAGATTCCATTGTGGAATACTTTGAATATATCTCAATGAAATATGTTGATTTAAGGGATAGCAGAATGGGATATTTATTTGTAACTATTTCCTAGGTCACAGAAATTATACCTGTGTTCTGAAAAATATTCTTCAGAAAAACTGCTCACTCCAATTATGGGGTGTGTCCTGAGGTCATCCTCTCTTTCCAAGAACCTTCACTTGGTTTTACCAAAGGTGGTACTGCTGTTCTGTTGCCATATTTATTCAACTAAGAGAAACCATTAGAAGAAAGGTACTAAATTCAGTGGCATGTGAGCTTTGTTCAAATGACATTTTTTCATTCATTCATTCATTCTTTCTTTCTTCCTTTCTTTCAGCAAATTTACAAACCGAAGTATAATCTCTAAACAAGGGTAATTTAATCATTAACCATTGAATGTTATGGCTCATTATACACCTTCTTATCAATAGGATTGTGAAGATAGATATTTTGTATTTTTTAATCCCTTTTCATGTATTCATATGAATCTTATTTTAATGTTTAAATGTACTTTAAGAGCATATGATTCTCTGCATTATAAAAAATTAGAAGTTAACTGTTAACTTTATAAAAATCATTAATACAATTTATAATTACCCAAACAATACAAACAAAAAGAAATCATGTACACTAAACTCTAAGTTCCAAAAGGAATATAAATTCAAGATACTATCCTATTTTCTTTTCACAATCTTTCTTAGAAGTTTTGCAAAATTTGATAATAATGTCAAGTCTAAAAGAAAAAGAAATTCCTCCATCCATTCCATTTCTTGAAGTTTTTTATTTCTCCTCCTCTTCTTTTTTCTTCTTTTCTGGCATGCCTTTGGACTACTTCTTTCAGGAGCAGCAATTGATGCTGCCAACAAATAGGCAGTCATCACATATCACATGATCAGGAAAGTACTGATTTCTTCTCAGGCTGCAACAAATATAATTAATCTGTTCGGTTTTCATGGTCTGTGACTCCTGTTTTTTTTAAAATAGGAGGGAGGACTTTAAATTTCTCCATTTTCCAAAACTATTTTGAAACCAAGCTATTCTTTCTTAATTGGTTCTTTTATGTTGGACCAAAACATATTGTGCAATTACGGATGCTGTCATACTGGTAGGCAGAATTTCCAGAAGTTCAAGCTAGCACTGTACATGTTATCTTTCCCAGAAAAGTACATACAGTGAATTTATTGTTAAAAATGTGGTATGGTCTTTAGTTATTTTGTCCTTTTTATTTAACACTTTAATCATATCAGTTAATCAGTCATGATTATCAAATTTACAGCAAGGCAGATTCTGAATTTAAGTATCCTATTTTATTGCATTTTTCATCTTGAAAAGAACATATTAAAGTGTGAAAAGTCTACAAAATGTCAAAAACATGAGTTTGCAAAAGAAATTTTATAATTGTATATGACCTTATTTCCAGACCAGTAATAATGTCATGTTAGTTCATTGTCCATATTGTATGTCACTAAACGTAATGAAAATTTGTCAATTAAAATTGTTAAAAATTAAAGCATAGAAGGGTACGATGAGTAAGCAATGGAAGGAGGAACTGTGGTGTTTACATACAATGGACTATTGAGTGGCTGCAAGAAGGAATGAAATTGTGAGACATGCAACTAGGTGAATAAACCTTAAGAATACTATGTTGAATGAAATGGCAGAAACAGAAAAATAGATATTATCATGCCTCACTCATATGGACTAACTAGAATGTAAACACTCAGAGAATTTAACTCCAAAGCATGAGTTATTAGGTTGGGGCCTGTTGTGAAGGGTCCTAGATTGTAAGCTTTTAAGTGATGTTTCTAAGTTCTGAGATACTGAGCTATTTGTATATGACCTGGTTATTCCCTAAAACTTTGGGTATTTATGTGACACCTGAGACTCAGAGTTAGACCACTGAAGCTTTGAAAGTCAGCATTAACCCATTAAGTAACTGTTTAAAAAGGTGAAAAAGTGATCAGACTTCATCTAGAGATATAAATGAAGCTGATCTGGATAGGACTAAGGTAAATCAGAATACTGGGTAAAGGATGATATGGCCTGTATTTTCAGACTTCAAAGGGAGAGATGTTTATGTGGTGCAAAATTTATGTTTTGAGTGGCACATTATCTAATTTTACTTGTATGATCAGTTTACTTGAACACTATAATTGCATGGAATCTTGAATAGGGCATGAAATCTTGTTGGTCTATACAGGTTAGTGTGATGCCCCGATATATCCCAAAGTAATTTGGGCAGTGAATAAAAAAAGTATTTGCAAAGTTCCCTTAGGAAATTTGGAGAAAGGAGCAAATATTAAATTTCCCATCAGGGGAATTCCTGATATTCTCACATGCAGTGGGGACAATCAATTCAATAGCTGAGCCCTCAATCTTGGGACTTGCCCCTATGAAACTTATTCCTGAAAAGGAGATGCTAAGCCTACTGATAATTATGCCTGAGAGTCACACCTGGAGAGCCTCTTTTATTGCTCAGATATGGCCTCTTTCTCTAAGCCAATTTGGCAGGTGAACTCATTTCCCTCCCCACTATGTGGTAAATAACTCCCAGAGGTGTAAATCTCCCTGGCAATGTGGGACCTGACCCCCAGGTGTGAGAAAGGACCCAGCATCATCAGAATGAGGAAACCTTCTTGACCAAAAAAGGGAAGAAGAGAGAAATGAGACAAACTAAAGTCTAACTGCCTGAGAGATTTCAAATGGAGTTGGGAGATTATCATGGAGGTTATTCCTGTACCATATATGTATGTATATAAGTAACTACAAATGTTGGAGAGGCTGTGGAGAAATAGGGACACTTATGTATTACTGGTGGGAATGTATAACGGTACAGCTTCTATGGAAAACAGTCTGGCAGCTCCTCAGAAAACTAATATATATATATCCCTTTTTAGTTTATGGTGTATTGGAGTGGGGCTAGAGGAAAGTACTTGAACCAATTGAATTATGGTCCAGTAGCCTTGATTCTTAAAGAAGATTGTATAACCACACAGCTTTTACAGTGTAACTATGTGATTGTGAAAACCTTGTGTCTGATGCTCCTTTTATTCAGGGAATGGACAAGTGGGTGAAAAAAAAAAGGATAAAAAACAAATAGGGGGAAATAAAGGGTAAAAATTGGGTAGATTGAAATACTGTGGGTAGTCAAAACACCATAGTACTGGCACAAAGACAGAAGAATTGACCAATGGAATTGAATCAACAGCACAGAAATAGATCTCCAAATCTACGGTAAACTGATATTCAGCAGGACCCCCACATACACTGAACTAGAACAAAAGAGTGTTTTCAATAAATGGCATGGGAAAACTGGATATCAATAGCCAGAAGAATGAAAAAGGACCCCACTTACACCCTATACAAAAATTAACTCCAATTGGATCAAACACTTAAATATAAGAAAAAGTACCATAAAGCTCCTAGAAGAAAATGTAGGGAAACATCTTCAAGACCTAGTAATAGGAGGTATCTTCCTAATCTTTGGGAACTCCTCAAAATCAAATGCTTTTGTGCCTCAAAAGATTTTGGTGAAAAAAAAGATGAAGAGGCAGCCAGATTTGATATCCTGTATACATGAAGAAATCATACACTCAACAACAAAAGAACAAACAACCCAATTATAAAATGCGCTAAAGATATGAATAGACATTTTTTCTGAAGAGCAAATACAGATGGCTAACAAGCACATGAAGAGATGTGCATTCTCATTAGCTATAAGGGAAATGCAGGTCGAGACTACAATGATATACTACCTCACATCTATAAGAATGGCTGCTATTAAACAAGTAACTACAAATGTTGGAAAGGCTATGGACAAATAGGGACACTTATGTATTACTGGTGGGAATGATAATGGTGCAGCTTCTGTGGAAAACAGTCTGGCAGCTCCTCAGAAAACTAAATATCAAGTTGCCCTATGACCCGGCAATACCACCACTAGGTATATATCCAGAAGAGCTGAAAGCAGTAACACAAACAGATATTTGCACATCGATGTTCACAGCAGCACTATTCATAATTGCCAAAAAGTGGAAACAATCCAAATGCCCATCAACAGATGAGTGAATTAACAAAATGTGGTATATAAATACAATGGAATATTATGTAGCAGTGAGACAAAATGACATCGGAAGCACATAACAAGATGGATGTGCCTTGAGAACATAATGCTGAGTAAAATAAGCCAGACAAAAAAGGATAGACAATATATAATTCCACTTTTATGACCATGGTAAAGGTAAAATCAGAATATAGGGGACCTAGAGATACATGGAAGCTTGAGAGGGGTGAACAATTAGCTAATGAAATTAAACTTAACTGTAAGGAAATAGAAGTGAAGGCAGTTCACTAGTGGGTCTATAAGTAATATTACCATATTGAAGGTGAACATGATTAAAAGGGGTTGTGCAGACTCATATGTCCCACTGATTAACACTACAAATATAAATAAGTTCTTGCATGAACTACCTCAAAGGTATGAATCTTCTAATAGTAGTGTGTAAATTCAGGGTCAAGGGGGAAAACTGCTATTGCATGCTATGGACTTGTTGAACAGGAAAGCATCAACAGTATTGCAGCAATATCAGGGGTACATGTTCTAGTTTGCTAGCTGCTGGAATGCAACACATCAGAGATGGACTGGCTTTTAATAAAGGGGGATTTATTTCATTAGTTCTTCAGAGGAAAGGCAGCTAACTTTCAACTGAGATTCTTTCTTACATGGGAAGGCACAGGGTGATCTCTGCTGGCCTTCTCTCCAGGCCTCTGGATTCCAGCAACTTTCCCCAGGGTGATTTCTTTTTGCATCTCCAAATGCCTGGGCTGAGCTGAGAGTGCTGAGATGAGGTATGCTGAGCTGCTTGGGTTGTGCTACATGGTGCTCTCTCATTTGAGCACCAGCCAATTAAGTCAAACCTCATTCATTGCAGCAGGCATGCCTCCTAGCCGACTGCAGATGTAATGAGCAACAGATGAGGGTCACATACCATTGGCTCATATCCACAGCAACAGAACTAGGTGCCTTCACCTGGCCAATTTGATAACTGAATCTAACTACCACAGTACATAATGAGGGGAGGGATAAGATCAAGGGGGGAGGTTTGGATTTTCTATTTGGAGATGGTGTGTTTATTGGTTATCTTTCCTTTGGGAACAATGACATTATCTAAAATTGAGAGTGTTGATGGACTACTGACTTTGGACATTATCCATGATACCCAGTGAACGGAGGTAGCCACCTCCAATCCAAAGATGCACTGACTAAGAAGTAGATTGGTGAACAATGGTGTATACATATGATCAAACATTGTGCTGCTACAAAAAGGAACAAAGTTGTGAAGTACACAATGTTGTGAATGAACCTGTGGGACATTTGGTGAGGCAAAATAAGCCAGAAACAAAACAGGAAATATTGTATGATCTCATTTAGAAAATACTTATAAGAACACTGGGCCTGGGTTGTAAGCTGTTGGAGCACTCACATTTAGTCTGGAGTGGTAATTGTTATTTGTATATTTTTGAGAAGCTGTTTTATATATGTGTAATTGGATATTCAGAGAGAATGGAGCTAATAATTCCAGGATTAAGTTAATTCAGAATACAGGGGTAAGGAAGACATTGTCTATATTTTAGAACTTCAACTATCTTTGAGGCCAAAGGAAGAAAGGTTTGTTTTGTCCAGAGCCTAAATTTTCTGTAGCACATATTCTAACTCAACCTGTCTGGATAGACCATTTAAACAATCCAGACATATGGAGCCCAGGATAAGAAGAGAGCCTTTAATCCTGAGAGCTTAATTTAATGCCTGGCTACATCCTAGAGTATATTAAGCAGAAAATCAAAAAGTATTGGCAAAGTCCCTTGAGGAATGGAAAAAAAAATAATGAACTATGAGACTTTACCACCAGAGAAACCCCTGATACAGTGATTTGGACACCCAAATTAATAGGCCAAGCCCTTGATCTTGAGGCTTACTCTTTTGAAGCTTATGTATGTAGCAGAGAAGATTAGCCTACCTACAGGTATGCCTAAGAGTTACTTCCAGAGGACCTCTTTGTTGCTCAGATGTGGCCTCCCTCTCTCTAAGCCCAAATCTGCAAATAAAAGCATTACCATCCTCCCACACAGGACATGACATCCAGGGATGAAAGTCTCCCTGGCAGTGTGGGATACGATTCCCAGAGATGAACCTAATCCTGGCACCATGGGATCAACAATGTCATCCCGACCAAAAGGCAGAAAAGTGCAACAAATAAGATATTAGTGGCTGAGAGAATTCAATTAGAGTAGAGAAGCTACTTGACGGGTCATTCTTACATAAGCTTCTGTTAGACATTGCTACCTATCATAGCTTGCCAAACCCCAACCAAAACCATTTCTGCCAATCCTAAAGAACAACTAGGGTGTTGTATAAGATTCTACAAAGTTTCCATGCACTAGGGTAACTTTCCAGAAACCTAGAACTTCCAGATGGGTCTCTGGACCAGATAAGTCCACTCTGTTGAACCTAGAGGGGCCAGCCTCTCCAGAACATCAACTTGTTCCATCCCCCTGTCTCATATCATTGACAGCCCCTTCCAACATAAAACAGTTAGAATGGGCAGAGCCCAAATTCCCACTTTTTCTCAAGAGTGGGAAAAAGATCAAAGGTGATGGTGGAGTTACACAGAGAAGGTAGGGTTTAACAAATGAGTATGATTGCTGAATCATTATATCGCTAATTCTTTTAGTCTCCAGTACCTTAGTGCAGCTAGAAGTAAAAACTTAAAATTGTGGAATTGTAAGCCAAACCAAACTGTGAAATCTGTTCTATAATTACTTATTGCGATGTACTTTGAAATGTATTGCTTTTTTGTATATATATTATTCATCATGGAAAAGATAAGAAGTATAACAGAGAAGATTGGATTTAACAAATGAGTATGACTGCTGAATCATTATCGTGATTTTTCTTTTGGTCTCCAGTGTCTTGGAGTAGCTAAAAGAAAAAACAGAAAATCGTGGAACTGTAACCCATACCAAACTTTAAAATCTTCTATAACTACTTGTTAAAATGTACCTGGAGGGCAGGCCATGGTGGCTCAGCAGGTAGAGTTCTCGCCTGCATGCCGGAGACCTGGGCTCCATTCCCAGTGCCTGTCCATGCAAAAAAAAAAAAAAAAAAAAAAAAAAATGCACCTGGAAATTTACTGCTTTTTTGTATATATGTCATATTTCATGATAAAAAAGTAAACAAATTAAAATTACAGAAAGTATAATATTAAAGAGCTAACCTTTAATTCATTAATTTAACAAACACTTCTACAGTGTTTACTTTGTAAGAGGTATGGTTGTAAGTGCTTTGCAAATATTAACTGATTTTTAACCCTATGAGACATACTTTTATCATTCCATTTTACAGTTAAGGAAAGTGAAGATCAAAAGGTATTGTGATTTGCTCATTGGCACATTTATAATATATGGTAGAGCTGGTATTTGCACTCACACAGTCTAATTCTATAAGTGCTATTAAATGCTTTGTTCTTTTGCCTTTCATAGTAAGATATGGTGTCACAGAATCATCTTTATCTTCTAAGACACATAATTTCACTATTCTTAGGCTTTCGTTGTCTTTTCTGAGACTTAATGTTTTATTTTCTGCAGCACACATGTGATTTTGAACATATCAAACCCATTCACCCTACAGCATTCATATAGGTTAATAGCAATAAAAATACTTTTAAAAGACTTCCCACAATTACATACAGAAAAAGAAATTTCCATTTTTATATCATCAAATTGCACGTTATTAGTCTAATATAAAAAAATTGCAATAAGGTACTAAAAGCCTTAAGCCATGTGTCCAGGCAAGACTTTCCCATAAAGCCAGAAGAGATTTTAAGGGTTTTTAATGTGGATTGGACAAATACATGATAGCAAATAATACTATACACCAAATCCACTCAACTCATTTCTTTAGCATAGCTGGTTTAATGTATACAGTTCATGAATTTGAACTCATATTGTTTTGCTTTTTTTTTTTTTTTTTAACTTTTTGAGGACTCAATTCCTTTCTAACTGGAATTGTTAATTCTGCTTGATATCTATTAACATTCAATAACCTCAGTGGGCACTGAATCAGATTTTATTTATCTCAACGTTTCTTAATAAAAGCAGCTGTGTTAGATGATCTAAATTAGCTGCCAGCAGAATAGAAGGTGTCTAGGCTACATCTCTGTTTTTATCATTCAAGCATACCTATATTGTCAGTTACTAATTAGCATCTCTCTTAAATGATAAAGTTCCTATTAAATGAAGAGAGGAAAAGATAAATCGAATCCTTTGATTTTACATGTAAAATTTCTATTGCCCTTAAGTATTGCTCATAGGTAAACAAACTAATATGACATTTTTTTGATAATTTTGTACATAAATGATTACATCTCCATTACTTTTTTATATGGAAATAGATAAAATGGATTGATATTTTCCCTGTGACTGTAACAAGAAGTCCTCGGCAAAATCTGTTGAAAATATTCCCATTATATAATTAAGAAGTTTACACAGTATTTCCAATGACTGTTTTTGCAATAATATATCAGCATATATTCAACTTTGAAATTTTTCTGGCTGTATTAGTTAGGGTTCTCCAGAGAAACAGAACCAACAGACGACATATAATATATATGTAAATATTAAGAGATTTATTTTAGGAATTGGTTCACAGGACCAAGGAAATTAGCAAATCATTTCTTAAGGAAGGCTGCACGCTGGGAATTCAATCATGATTTTGAAGTCTCCAGAAAAGAAACTGACTGGCTGAGGTAGAAATGAATTCTTCTTCCTGACTGCTAAAATCATCAATTCTCTCTTTAAGAACTTGCAAATGATAGGATAAGGAGACTTTTCTCGTAGCTGAAGGCAGTCTTCTTTGCTGATTATAGCTATAAGCAGCCATAGATGCAATCAACTGACTAATGATTTAAATCCACAAAATTCCTTCACAGTGAAAATCAACCAATGCTTGCTTGACATAACAACTGGATACCATAGCTTGTCCAAGATGATATTGGAAATTAACAATTACACTGATTGTAGTCAGCATTTTTCAGATATTATAGTTCTGAAGTTTGTGTTTTTGTTATGGATGGTGTTCTTGAGTGTCTATGGTTACGTATTCTTTAAATAAAATGTTCATGCAAAGAGACAATGCTTATGGCTTAACACATATAAATGGCCCTTTCCTTTTCCTATAGAAAAAGTTAGATAAAGTCAGTATTACATGAGGCAGAATGTTATGCACAATAACAGAAGGATGTTCAATATTAGATAGACTCTTTAGAAATGTTTTATTTATTCTGATGTTAACTTCACAACATGAATGTGAATTGATTTTCTCCTCCCTTAGAATCTGACTCTATGATTAGAACGATTTTTCCCTCTTATCTGGGCATCTTAAAAGTTTGGGGAATAGTTCACATGGCTTTCAAAGGAGTTGTCTTATTTAATTGACCAAAACATAGTAGGTGGTAGTCATCTGACCATAAAGTATGAAATAACATGGAAAAGGTTTTAGGTTTGTATGTGTACATTTCTCTCATGTCTCTTTGATTCATTAAGTTCAGATGGTACAGTAAAAAAAAAAAGAAGGAAAGAATGAGAAAAGACGTTATTTTCTAAATGGCCTGATATCCAAGGAAGCAGAGAGAAAATTTTAAAAAATATATATTGTGACAATTTCTGAACTTTAGAATATCAGATAGCAATTAAGAAATTTAAAAACTACTTTTGTTCTATGGTTCTCATTAGCAGCTCCACCAGGATTTTTAGTGTTTATAGACAAAATATTTAAAAATAATTTTGAGAAACATTTTATAAGTTATTGGAATGGTGACAGTTTACTTAATATTTTTGTCTTAAGGTTGATGGTGTACTCATTAAGAAAGCAAAAGGAAAAAACAGGGTAGCTGGAGTGAAGACACAGATTTAAAAAACAAAGTAAAACAAATGCCAAGTACAAAATAAATGAGGCATTATTTCTGTTTAATTAATCCAATTGTCATAGAATCAGAGTTGAATTTTGAAATAGTTGAAAGGAAGAAAACTTTCTAATTTATTTGCTGTGTTAGTGACCTACAGTTAAGTGACTTTATGCCTGGTTGTCACTTCTACCTTCGCAAAAGCACAATTTCCCTCTGAACCTTTGTAGTAGAGAGAAATTACTGTTCAGTGCTCAGGTCTCATTTTCCCTTTGCCTAACTTTCCTTCCCAGAGTTTGGGCCTTCCACCAAGCTGAGAACAAACACATGCTAATGAATTATCTTTGTATCACCTAGCAGACTCTTTGGAATGAGATAATGGTGGTGACAGTGGCTGCAGCAGCCTCAAAAACAGAACTGATGGAAGGTGGAATGCAGGCTGAAGCTCAGTTTGCCCTTATCCCCAGCATCAAGTTACTTTGCTCCAAGCAATGGCATAACCTCGCCTATATGGGGAATGGGAAATGCAAAGAGGACAGACTTGCTCCTCCACACAAAGCTCACACACATAAGTGCCCAGCTATCTGTGGATGCTAAAAGAGTCAAGAAAGAAAGTGTTTTCATCTGTGGTCATAAAAGCAAGGCTTAAAAATATCTAGAATGGTCAGTAGGCTCCAATTAATGGATCAATTAAGGTTTCATTCCCCTTTTCCCCCACCCCCCAATTAATCTCACAAAAGAACTGAAATTCTCTTATATTCGAGATTTTTTTCCTTTGTAATCCAAATTTTTTTCAGTTTTAGAGTCCCCTTCAAATATACAAAAAAACTTCTGGAAAAGTCATTCCATTGTTTTTTAGCATTAATCATAGGCCTTCAAGTGTGAGTTGACAACAAAGCTACAGGGAAATAAACTTATAAGGGAGAGAGGTATTATGAAAAAAAAAAAAGTCAGAAAAAAAGGAAGATATTAGATAGGCTTCTCTTGTTTTTCTGCTTGGGCCAGTAGTGATGGTCATAATCCAAATGACATCAAAGTTACTACTCATTTCAGGGCTCGTTACCAATAGCTACCTAAAATACTCCTGTATTTCTGGCACTAGGTTTTATTTATTTTCTACCATCCAATACACAGACCTACATGTCGATTTGAAATAAACTCAATAGCTATGCCAGTATTTATATTGTGAGATTAATGACATCACCTGCTTCACAACAAAGTATTTTCTTTTACACTTTTTCTTAACAGACCATAAGAAAGCTAACTCTGATATTAAGTTTAGTCAGGACCTCAGTTAGCCTATTAAAAATGTGCCTGATTTTGATGAGTATTGTATGATTTTTTTGAAGCATAATCCTTAACATGGAAACATGACAATTATCCAAATTTTCAGGAGAGGTTCTCTTTGAATCTGGGGCACTATTGATTGTGTTTTGGAATTATCCCATCCATAAGTTCAGTCTCAGAATGATATTAAAGTCAACTTGGGAAAATTTTTGAGTTCTTTTTCCTTTTCCTGGATTTTTTTTTCCTGTAAATAAGATAAGACTGTGTTGTTGTCATCCTCTTTATTCCTTATGACCATGACAGTAACTGACACTCAGCAGGACTTCACTCAATTTTTGTTGTATGAATAGATGCATGCACAAGGGAGAGAAAATGACATTAAAGCAAGACAGATAATAATAGAGGTGGTGATAATGACACTGTGGCTGAAAGTTGCTGTACTGGTAAAAGAAAAAAAATCTCAATGAGGTGGAGAGTTCACTATATAATACACAGATTGGATTGGAAATCTGAGGATGATTATTTACTTTTATAAGAGTTGGGAGTTATTGATAAGTGTTAGAAAATATAATGGAAATGTATGTCTTGCAAAACGATATTTCTAGGATTTCTAATGTTCTAATAACATGGCATTGTCAGTCTTTGGCTATTTAATGCTAAAGACATCTTGCATATTATCTAATTAAATTTCTTATTTCACAGATGTTTTGGGAGATTTTCAGGAAAATTCCCTGTATGTACCTAAAGTTCCTTGAAAACATCATGTGAGAAATTTTGCTTGTTATAGGACATATACAGGATAAAAATCTGATTTCTATTGCCAAGCAAACTATGCCAGAATCTACTTGCTTTTCTTAAGAAATCCTAAAATGTGTAAAGACCTTTTGTTGAGACATGTTTTTTTTTTTTTCATTAATTATTCTGGGTTTAAAGATTCTTTGTCAAACCTTGGCTAATACTTGGAATTGTAATTGATAAGGAAGAAAGGAGACTAAAATCTTTAATCCTTGTCCCTTGGTGCTATGAATACTTTTTCCCTTGAGTTCAGAGAGCACAGTGCTGACCAAATAAAGGCTATAGTGCTAATTTTAGAAGAGGCCAAGACAACAGATAAAGAAGTTAATTGCTATATATGTAGGATAATGACAAAATTCCAAACAAATTACAACTGTTTTGATTGGCTTTGTGTTAGGCACTTTTTGGTAAGAACTTCTAAACTTTACCTCTTTAAATAGATTTCTCCCTTTTCTGAAGTTCTGTAAATTTTTTATTTTTTTTGCTGCTTTAGGTAACTTGGAAGGTCAATTGAAATATTGTGTCTACTTATCTATATCTAGCTATATCTATCTATATGTCTATTTATTAATCTTTGAATTTTAATAAGGAATTTCCTTAAAATTCTAAATCATGATTGAGAGTTGAGGATAATGTTTGGAGAACATGGGCTTTGTTTGTAGTTTCTGCCATTTTTCAGACATAAGTTGTACAACAGTGTAAAGACATTTAGAGCATGTCAGTTTTCCCTTTGCTCAGAACAAATTCACTGCAGTGATAAACTCAAGCGGCTGATACCCAGCACCCGAACAGTAAATAAGAAACATATAAACAGGCTATCTAATATATATATATATATATATATATATATATATATATAGAGAGAGAGAGAGAGAGAGAGAGAGAGATATTTCAAAGTATGCATTACTTTTCTTAAACCTACTATTAAGCTATCAAGGATTATATGTATATGTATATATATATATAAATGTGTGTGTGTGTGTGTGTGTGTATGCATTGATGTGTGTACATTTTTTTCCTCATATTTTAAACTCCTTGAATGTCCCATGGTTTATGTTCCCTTGAAGAACTTTCCTTTTATCCAAGGGCCTACAGTCCTCTTCCAAGCTTTATCAAAGTTCCATATATTTCTACCCATGATTTGGGATCCCATTTGGTTGAGTTAATCTCTTAAAGATAACCCCTGTTGGCTTAATTCCTCTCTACACATCCCAGGTCTCCAGTCAGGCTTCTCTGTTTGGGTTTTGCTCCAAACCTCATCATCACATCCCTCTTCCTGTCTTAGGGGCTCCTTTCACTTATAGGGTGATCCCAGTCCTGGGGATCTTTTGGCCTCAAAAGGGTAGTAGAAAGTCTTCCCCACTCCATGCTAACTCCTCAGGAATGTACCAGCAGCAGAGCAGTCCATATATTATCCAGATTATTTCCCAGAAGGAGGAATATAGACAACAAAAATCACAAGCCCATAAAAACTTGTCATCCAGGGGGAGTAATATCATTCATTCAAAGAGAAGCTATAGGCCAAACATATTGCTGGGAAGTTATTGAAGCATGCTTTGATTTAGGATAAACTTGAAGGAATCGTTTTTACCCATTCTTGATTTTAAAAGCTTCTAAGGAAATTTTGTAATCATTATTTTATAATAAAGGCATAGTTTATTGAAACGTTTTGCTCTACCACTTGTCCAAATAAAATTATGAAGTTAATGAAATTTGTCTTTGCTATGCTACATACCCATTCCAACCTATCTCCTTTTAGCTCAGGTTGTATTTCTTATCATATAGCCTAAAGAAATTCTTATAAGGAAGTTACATTGGTAAACTAATTCTAAACACAGTTAAAGTGAATTCAAACACTGCTATTCTAGGGGTTATTTTCATTTTAAAATACCAGTAAAAAAAAATTAGAAGCAACACTGCAACTACAACATCTAGATGATGAATGTAATTGAACACGTACACACACACACACACACACACACATATACACAAAAACACAGGAAAACATTGGTAATTCTCTTGTCTGATTCCACCCATCCCCTCCTAAATTTCTCCCTATGCTTTTGCTTTGTGTCAATTAAAAACTTGACACTTTTAAATTGAAATTAAAAGTGTCAAGTTTTTTATTCTTTAGATACCTTAGGAATACTTAGATGATAGGGGTTGACTAGATTTTTTTAGTATTTTATTCCCACCATCTTCCATGAAGGATTCCCTGATTAAACTTAACTCCTCTATTACTTTATTCTATTTTTAATTAGTTTGCTTCTTCCTTCAAATATTGTCTTAGTTTACCAGACTTGCTGTGACAAATACCACACAACAGGTTGGCTTTCACAACGAGCATTTATCGTCTCATGGTTTTGAAGGAATGAATTCCAAAATCAAAATGGTGGCAAGGCACACTGTCCCCAGTGTTGATAGCACTCTGGGGATGGGAGTCTCTGTTACATGGGCATATCTCTCCCCTTGTCTCTACTCTTCTGCTTTCTGCTAACTTCTGGCTTCTTCCTGTGGCTTTCTCTGACTGAACTGTATCTAAATTGCTTCTCTTTATAAGGCCTCCAGTTGTATAGATTAAAACCCACACTGCTTCAAGTTGGCCACACCTTAACTAATAAGAATATCTCCAAAAGGTCTTATACGAAGGGGTTGGCACCCACAGGAACATGGATTAAGATTTAAGCATGTCTTGTGTGTGGTATATTCAATACCCAGTCTTATTCTGAGAACTTTAAGAAATGCTTCTTTCCTTTGTCTTTCCCTAAATTAACTTATTTTAGCAATGAGAGGCAACAAATATTTGGAAATATAATCATATATATTAAAGTACTCATATCAAAATATTCATTTGACAAAAGCAAAAACAAACGAACTTGGAAAATTGTTAGGTACTAACAATTTTAGCATACCAAAATAAGAAAGTAAAATCCATAGAATACTTTTAAATAAAACAAAATAATAAAAATAGAAACATGCTTTTCATTCATAATTGCAAGACACTAAGCTTTTAAAGTAAATAGAAAACAGAAAATTTTGATCAGCTTAAATTAGAGTGTGTCTTAAAATGTAAGATATTATGAAGCAAGCAAAAATGTCATAGTTTGATCTTTGTGAATCTAAAGGAAATAAATATATTCAATTTATGCTTTCCCCTATATTTGTTTCCCCTAATTTTCCTCACCAAAGATCTAGAATATAAGATCTATATGCTTACTGGATATTGTCTTCTCCTTATTTTATATATTTTCTTTTTACTCCCTTTATAACTTCTTTGTGGCATTCCAGTTGAGATAGTGAGGAAGAGAGATTGAGAGAGATTAAATGTGAAAAAGGAGGTGAATTAAAAGGCGTTAGTTAGGACTAACACATAGGAGCATTTAATGAATCACTTCCTTCCTTCCTTTGTTTGCTCCTTCCATATACTTTCCATCTTCCTTCCTTCCTACTTTCCTGCACGATGTATTTTCAATAAGTATTGCTAAAAATTAATATTAGGCACATCATATTAACATAGTTCAAAGAACAGTAATTAACTTCAAGGTTAAATACAACTTGATAGGAAAACAATAGACATATTTTAAAATTTGGACATAAACCTAGCTACGTTACAATCTTCAGAAGAATTGCTCAGACTAGAAAATCTTGACATTACTTCTATGCATATGCTAATTAATTTCTGGAGATTATATTCTGGTTAGATACTATTAAAATCTAAGTTAATGATTCTGTCTATAATTATATAACTAATAAGGGCTCAATGCGATGTTCAGATATGACAGATTTAGCAAATATTCTCATAGATAATTTTTCATAATCCTTCATTTATTAAAAAATCACACACACATAGAGCTTATAATGAAGAAGGAAAAGCATGTTTGTAGTAAAGCCAGTAGAAGGACAATTCCATCAATTTTTTATACATTTCTACATGGGTGTGATTCAGAGCATCAACAAACTACTATTTCTATTTTCTCAAAGATCTCAGAAAAATTATTGCAATCCACTTCAAAGTCTTGGAGCAAGGCTTTCCTTTCTCCTTTCTAAATTCTTCTGAGTCTCAGGCGGGCCACGGTGGCTCAGCAGGCAGAGCTCTCACCTGCCATGCTGAGCTCGGGTTCGTTTCCAGTGCCTGCCCATGTAAAAAAAAAAAAAAAAAAGAAAAAAATTCTCTGCGTCTCTATTCCTTGTCAGAGCTGTGATGAATCAGTTGCTTGATAGTGGGTGTCATTTGCTTATACTAAACTAATTAAAACAGCCCTCCATCCTTGTAGGACAAAACTGTCATGTGCCTCATTGTACTATTCTTTGCGTTGAAGGATTTCAGCATTTATTAACCATTTACAATTTTGTATATGTTGATGACACATTATAGCCACATGGAGCTATTAAAGTGTGCAGAGAAAGGTACATGCAACAAGTCAGAACTCTGCTATAAAAAAATTTAAGTCTCATATATTAGAAGAATGAGGACTTTTTATATTTAACTTGTGACAGCTCAGGACAGCAATGTTGGCAGCCAGCTCACAGAACTATTTTACTGTCTACTCTGTGATTGAAATAGCTTGATCTAAATGTATTAATCAGATATAAATAAAGTCTCAGCCTATTGGGTAAAATGCTAACCATTGTATGCACGGTTTTCTTATGAAAAGAAAGTCACATTTCATTGATTTTATTCTTGTTTAGATGTCATGTATGAAGAATAACATATTTCCCATATTATGCATAGAAGTTGTTTTATGTATATTTTCCCTATTGAAAAATGTAAAAATAGAACTAATGCCATGTACAGTATTTAGGACTATGATGCAACTTATTTTAAACTGAAAGTATTAAAATGTGACATGGTAATATTATAGATAGCAAAACCTCATTTGCCTGGAGAGATCAAGGGAGAAATTTCACATCTTCCCTAAAGTTAATTCTTCAAGGGTATTTGCAGATAGAAAGAAGATATTTAATATTTATAGGACTCCATGGTTCCATTCCTTTGAATAGAGCCTACAAAAATATTGTCTTGGTTTAAGGACAATCTGAACTGTCCAAATAATAAGGGGCACTACAAATAATATGCTATATAACTTTGCGTATACAATGGGTCAACTATATTGGTTAAACACTGAATTCTGAAATATTTAATATTATGATACTGCTCAGAGTACAACAGCAAAATAGCAAAAGCAATATGTATCTGTTCATACAAAAACAATAAAACTTTGCTTAAATACTTGGAAATGCTGTCTTATTTTTTACCTGAAGATTTCATAACTATGATACAATATAACAAATTAGATGTATCAAATAAAATTAAAATTTTAAACTTTCTATACTTTTAGATCATCTAGCAAACTGTCCAATCATATTTTAATTGCTTATCAACAAACGAGAAAGCTATAAAATGTTCAATGCATTTTGAAGGTCATTTTTTATGGCTGCATAATTTAAAGTAGTTTACTCTTCATGGTTATTGTAATAAAAAGGAATGAATTAATGGCCTCAACTAAAGTGAACTTTTGATACAGTAACAAAGAGAATATTAAGCATGCCTTCCCGTAAGTGAAAAGATTAAGAGCTTTCTTCAGTGGAATGAATTGGGCAGGACCTGTGATCCAGGACTTCTGTACTGATATTCAAAATTTTGGAAGGAGTGATATAAAGAGAACTGGGGAATTTAACATAATTTCAAAGAGGTGCAGAATGATCTTGGCAAGATTTCCAGGCTAGTCTACATTATCCCCAGAGTGTGCACAAATACTAAAGTGATGTTCTTAGTCTTAGCTATACCATTGAAACCACCAAGATATCTTTTAATTAACAGAATTAGAATTAACCAATTCTCCTTTTAATTTAATTATTATTAGTGCTGGTTTGAAACGATGTGTGTACCCTAGAAAAGCCATGTTTTAATCAAAATCCCATTTCATAAAGGCAGAATAATCCCTGTTCAATATTGCATGTTTAAAACTGTAATTAGATAATCTCCCTGGTGATGTGATTTAATCAAGAGTGGTTGTTAAACTGGATTAGGTAGAGGCGTGTCTCCACCCATTTGGGTGGATCTTGATTAGTTACTGAAGTCTTATAAATGAGGAAACATTTTGGAGAATGAGAGATTCAGAGAGAGCAGAGAAGAATGACACAGCCACAAGAATCAGAGAGCCCACAAGCCAGCAACCTCTGGAGATGAAGAGAGAAAATGCCTCCCAGGGAGCTTCATGAAACAGGAAGCCAGGAGAAAAAGCTAGCAGATGACACCTTGCTTGCCATGTGCCCTTCCAGTTGAGAGAGAAGCTCTGAATTTCATCGGCCTTCTTGAACCAAGGTATCTTTTCCTGAATGCCTTTGATTGGACATTTCTATAGACTTGTTTTGATTGGGACATTTTCTAGGCCTTAGAACTGTAGACTAACAACTCATTTAATTCCCTTTTTTAAAAGCCATTCTGTTTCTGGTATATTGCATTCCGGCAGCTAACAAACTAGAACATTATTTTTTTTAGCTATGTTTTCTTTATTATAGAAGTTGTGGGCTTACAGAACAATCATGCATAATATACAGGATCCCCCTAGACCACCCCACCATCAACACCTTGTACTGGTGTGGAACTTTTGTCACAATTGATGATAGCAAATTTTATAACTGTATTAACTAAAATCCATGATTTAACTTAGGGTTCATTATTTGTATAATGTCGTTCCATGGACTTTTAAAAATTTTATTCTGTTACTATATATACAATCCAACATTTTTCCTTTCAATTGCATTCACAATGTTCTGCTACCATCGTGACCATCCATTATCAAATCATTTCCATTATTCTAAATAGTAATCTTGTACATTTTAAGCCCATTTCCTATCCAACACTGATAACCTATATTCTAGCTCCTGACTCTATGAGTTTGCTTATTTTAATTTTTTCAATCACTGAGATCATATTTGTGACTGGCTTATTTCCTTTAACATAATGTCTTCAAGGTTCTCCAGGTTGTCACATGCATCAGGAATTCATTACTACTTACAGCTGAATAATATTCCATTATATATATATACATTTTATTTATCCATTCATCAGTTGATGGACATTTGGTTTGCTTCTATCTTTTGTAAACTTTAAATAATGCCGATATGAACATCAGTGTGCAAATGTCTGTTTCAGTTTCTTGCTTTCAATTCTTTTGGTATAGACCTAACAGTGGGATTGCCAGGTCATGTAGTATTTTTTGGGGGGGTTGGTACATGGTTCTTGTGGTATTTTTATACTTAACTTTCTGAGGAACCACCAAACTGTCTTCTACAATGAATGGGTAAGCCATTTTACATTGTCACCAGCAGTGAGTGAGTATTCCTATTTCTCCACATCCTCTTCACCCTAAGTTACTTTCTGTGTTTTTAATAGCATCTATTCTAATGAGTGTGAAATGATATCTCATTGTTTTGCTTTTCATTTCCTTGATGACTAAGGATATTTTAGTATATGTTTTTGGGTTTTTTTTTTTTCTTTGCAAATGGAGAGCTAGTTTTCCCAGCACAATAGTTTTTTTGAAGACTATTCTTTCCCAATTGAGAGGTCTTTACCAACTTGTCAAAAATCAGCTGGCCGTAAATTTAAGAGTTGATTTCTAAGCTCTCAGTTCAATTCCATTGGTCTATATATGTCTGTCCTAGGGCCATATGATGCTATTTTGGTTACTGTGGCTTTGTAATAAGTTTTAAAGTAGAAAAGTGTGTGTCCTCAAACTTCATTCTTCCTTTTTCATCAAGATGGCTTTAGCTATTTGGGGATTCTAACATACAAATTTGATGATTGGCTTCTCCATTTCTTCAAAGAAGGTTGTTGAAATTTTGTTTGGGATTGCATTGACTCTATAAATTTTTTAGGGTAGTATTGACATCATAACAATATTTAGCCTTCGAATCCATGAACATGGAAGTCATCCCATTTATTTAGGTCTTCTTTGATTTATTTTAGCAAGGTTTTGTAGTTTTCTATGTACAAATCTTTTAGATCCTTTGTTAGATTGATTCTTTTATTTGCCATTGTGAATGGGATTTTTTCCTTCAATACTTCTTCCAGTTGTTCATCGCTTGTGTATAGACACACTACTGATTTGGAGGTGTTGACTTTGTACCCCACCACTTTGTAGAACTCATTTATTAATTCTAGGGACTTTGTTGTAGATTTCTCAGGATTTTCTGTATAAAAGATCATCAGTAAATAAGGAAAGTCTTGCCTCTTCTTTTCCAATTTGGATGCTTTTTTTTTCTTTGTATGCTATATGGTGGGGGTCACATTTCATTGTTTTTCCACATGAGTATCCCCTTATTGCAGCACCATTTGTTGAGTTTTTGTTTGTTTGTTTGTTTGGTTTTGGTTTTTTGTTTGCTTGTTTGTTTGTTTGGGAAGTGCATGGGTCGGGACTCAAACTCGTGTCTCCCACATGGCAGGTGAGAATTCTACCACTGAACTACCCTTGCACCCCCCGGATGCCTTTTATTTCTTTTTCTTGGCCCTGGTAAGAATTTCCAGGACAATATTGAATAACAATGGTGACAGTGGGCATCCTCGTCTTGTTCCTAACCTTAGAGGCAAAGTTTTCCATTTTTCACCATTGAGTATGATGCCATTGTGGGCTTTTAATATATACCTTTTATCATGTTGAGGAAGTTCCTTTCTATTCCTAATAGTCTAAGGGTTTTCATCAAGAAGGGGTGCTTGATTTTTCAAATGCATTTTCTGCTCAACTGAGATGGGCATTTTTCCCCCTTCATTCTGGGAATGTGGTTTATTACATTAATATTTTATGTTGAACCAGCCTTGCATACCAGGGGAAATCTGACTTATCTTGGTATAGCATGCAGTTGATTTCAGTTTGCGAGTATCTTGTTGACGGTTTTTGCATCTATATTCAGAAGTAATATTGGTCTGTAGTTTTATTTTCTTGTGGTATCTTTGTCTGCCTTTGGTATTAGGGTGATGTTGGTCTCATAGAATGGATATGGATTGTTCTATCCTCTTCAGATTTTGAAGAGTTTGGGCAAAATTGACATTAAGTTTTCTTAGAATGTTTGGTGGAATTTCCTGTTAAGCCATCTGGTTCTGTGCTTTTCTTTGTTGGGAGGTTTTTTTATTGCTGACTCAATCTTCTTAACAAAATGGTTTAAGGACTTAAGTTTGCTGAGATCTTTTATGTTTCCTTGAATCAATATAGGTAGTTTTCTGCTTTAAAGAATTTATCCACTTCTCTAGAGAATTTAATTTATTGGTGTGCAATAAATTCATATGGTACCCTTTTATAGTCCTTTTCACTTCACGGGGTGGGTAGTGATGTCCCCTTTTCATTTCTGATTTAGGTTATTTGTAGCTTCTCTCTTTTTGTCTTTGTCAGTCTAGCTAACAGTTCATCAGTTTTATTGATATTTTCAAAGAACCAACTCTAGCCTTGTTTTGGGGTTCTTTTTGTTGTTGTTTTTTTTCTATTTCATTTATTTCTAATCTAATCTTTGTTATTTCCTTTCTTCTCCTCACTTTAGGTAGATTGCTCTCCTCTTTCTAATTCTTCCTGTTTTGAGGTTAACTGCATAGTCTGAAATCTTTCTTCTTTTCTCATGCAAACATTTAGAGCTAGAAATTTCCCTCTCAGCATTGCCTTTATTGCATCCCACTTTCTGGTATGTTGTATTTTCATTTTCATTCTCATGATATTTCCTAATTCCATGTCTGATTTCCTCTTTAACCCATTGGTTGTTTAAGAATATGTTATTTAATTTCCATATATTTGGGAATTTTCCATCTATCCCTCTGTTCTTGATTTCTAGCTGCATTCAATTGTAGTTGGAAAGCATACATTGTATAATTTAAATATTTTTTTAATTTATTGAGACTTGTCATATAACCCAACTTATGGCCTATTCTGGAGAATGATCTATGTATCCTTGAGGAAAGATCCTTGTATCCTTGAGGAACACTGGGTGAAGTGTTCTATGCATGTCCATTAGATCTAGTTAGTTTAGAATATCATGGGCTTGTGTATTTCCTTATGATCTTCTGGCTAAGTGTTCTATTATTGAAAGTGATGTATTAAAGTCTCCTACTATTAATTTAGAACAGTTGTTATCTTTCTTTAAATCTGCCCATATTGGCATCATACAATTTGGGCCTCTCATGTTAGGTACATAAATATTTCTAATTGTTATAATTTCCTATTGACTTGTCCCCTTTATCAGTATGTAATTACCATTTTTATCCTTCATGTCTGTTCTTGACTTAAAGTCTATTTTATCTAATAATAGTGTAGCTACCCAGTTCTCTTTTGGTGCCTATTCATATGGTATTTTTTTCCCATTATTTTATCCTAGCCTACTTGTGTCTTTGAATGTAATGTGAATATCTTGCAGACAGCATATAGTAGGATCATGCATTTTTCTCCATTCTACCATGTCTACCTTTTGAATGGAGATTTTAATCTATTTCAATTTAAAGTCACTACTTTCAGGACTTTCTTCTACCATTTGCTAATTAATTAGCGTTTGTAATCTTATACCATTTTTGTCCCTCACTTTCATTACTGCCTATTTTTATTTTTTTGCTTTTTTTGTTTTAACATATTTAGTGGCTTCTAACTTCTATCTGGATGTATTTTTCATTAGATTTTTTCAAATAAATCTTTCATCTATTTACCTTATGGTTACCATGAAATTAAAAATTAATACCCTAAATATATAGCTATCATATTTGGTTTAATGCAACTTAATTTCAATAGCATTTATACATAATTTTCCTATATCTTTCTAACCCCCTGCCTTTTTTGTACTATTACCACTTATATTTTTGTACACTGTATGTCCAAGAACAGATTTATCATTACTTTTTATGCATTTTAGCACCTGTAGGAACTAAGAAGTAGAGTTGCATATCAAACATTGCACTACAGTAATACTGGCATTTATAATTAGCTAAATGATTACCTTTGCCATAGAACATTATTTCCTTATGCCACTTTGAACCACTTCCTTTCAGTCTGAAGACTTCACTTTATTGTTGCTTGTAGGTGAGACCTAGTAATAAAAGTCCTTCAGCTTTTATTTATCTGAGAATATCTTAATCTCTTCCTCATTTTTGAAAGAAAGTCTCACTGGATATAACATTCATGGTGAGCAGTTGTTTTCTTCTACAATTTAAGTATGTCAGTCCATTGCCTTCTTGCCTCCATGGTTTCTGATGAGAAACTGGCACTCAAGCTAATTGGAACTACTGTATATGCAACACATTGTTTTTCTCTTGCAGCTTTCAGAAGTCTCATCTTGTCCTTTGCATTTGATAGAGGCTCCATATATGACTGGGTACATTTTTCTTATCCTGTTTGGTGTTCTCTGTGCTTCTTGGATGTGCCTATTCACATCTATTGCTAAATTTGGGAAGTTCTCTGTCATTATTTCTTTAAATGTTATTTATGCCCCTCTCTCTTTTTCTTTTCCTTCTAGAAGAAGGATATGATATGACAGAGATTATAGTGGTAGTCAGACTGAGACAAAGGCTGAATGGCTTCAAACAGCAAAGGGAAGGATGGCTGTGTCCTGGGAAACAGAGGGAACAAACTCCTGTAAACAGGAGAAATCCGAAACAACTAACAAGCAAAAGCTCAGGTCAAAACAGAGGCTGAAAAGACAAGGAAAAAATCTGGGACTACCACCAATAATGCATATATTGATGTTGTCCCAGAGGTGTCTTAAGCTGTTTTCACTTTTAATAATTCAAGTGTTTTGTCTTAAAATTTACTAATTCTTTCTTCTGCCAACTCTAGTCAGCTCTTGAAACTCTCCTGGGAAATTTTCATTCAGTTATGGTCTTCAACTCCAGTAGTTCCATTTGGTTCCTTTAAAAAATTTTTATCTCTTTAATAAGACTCTCATATTGGCCATTCTTTGTTTTCCTGATGCCCTTTATTTCTTTCTCTGTGTTTTCCTTTATCTCTTCAGTGTTTTTAAGATGATTTTTTATTTTAAAAAATTATGTATGTCCACATTCATCTCTTCTTTGATTTTTTTGGAATTTTCCCTTTTGCTTTGCATGAGCCATCATTTCCCATTTGTTTGTTTGTCTTGTACTCCTGTGACATGCTATGCATTGTAATATTTTATAATGTTCATTCTGGAATTTATTCTCTGTGATGCCTGTTTCTTATTTTGTAACTCAGCTGGTGATATGACAGAGATTATTTTGTGCTTCTCTTCTCCCGTCAGGATGGTCTGTCCATAGTGAAAGCAGTCTGCAGCAATTTTCCTTGTCTTTTCAGCCTCTGTTTTGACCTGAGCTTTTGCTTGTTAGTTGTTTCAGATTTCTCCTGTCTATAGGAGTTTGTTCCCTCTGTTTCCCAGGAGACAGCCATCCCTCTCTTTGCTGTTTGAAGCCATTCAGCCTTTGCCTCAGTCTGACTACCACTATAGTTTTTACGCTCCTTTTATTGTCTCAAGCTACTTTTTCTTGGAGGGCAAATTCTAGGCTGGCAGATGTGCTGGAGAGGGCTTTCCCAAATCAGTATTTCTCAGCCAAAACAGGGTCAGGGATCCAGGAAGGGAGTACGGACTGGGTCCAGAGTGCACCTGGGAGGGGGTCAGGAAAGGTGTCAAGAACTTGTCCAACAGCTCTGTAAAGAGTTTTCCTGGCCTGCCCAGAAAATTCAGCCCTTCAACTAATTGGCCTCTGCAGCTCTGGGGAATCATAGCATCTTTACTTCCCCCTGCCCCTGCTGCTGCAGTCCCTGTACGGGGAGTGTTGTAACAATGACTGCCTTCACCTTTATCCAGGGTGAGTTGAAACAATAGTTTCCCTCAGAGCAGCACTTCTGTGAAATGAAGTAGCTAATCAAACCCTGATTGGTGATCAGTAGCACCTTTTACTGTTCTTGGGGAATTGGATATTTATGTCCTTTTCCATCAGCAACAGCTAGCCAGGGGCTGGACCCCTTGGGGGCTTGGCATGAGAGTGCAGGATGGGCACCAGTAGCTGCCTTTTGGAGACAGTAATTTACAATTCAGATTACAGAACTAATTCCAAAAAACCCAGAACCAACTCAGAAATCTCACCCTTAAAATTCTGTTTCTCAATAACCATTCCAGGTACTAAAATCTGTTTTAGTCATGGTTCTCTAGGTAAACAAAACCTACTAGAGATATATATACAGTAAATGTTAATTTATAAAATATTTTGTAAGAATTGGTTCATGTGACTGCAGGGATGGCACATCCAAAATAGTAGGGCAGGTCCCAAGCTGGGAACTCCGATGAAGGTTTACAAGGAATTTCCCAGAAGATGCTGGTTGGCTAAAGTAGAAAATTCTCCTCCTTGATTGCTAAAATCAACACTTCTTTTAAGGCTTCCAACTGATTGGATGAGACTTCTCTCATTGTTGAAGGCAATCTCCTCAGTTGATTGTAGATGTAATCATCCATAGATGCAATCAACTTAGTGATGATTTAAATCTAAAAAATATCCTCACAGTAACAATCAGACCAGTGATTACTTAACCGAACAACTGAACTCTATAATTTGACCAAGTTGACATATGAACTTCACCTTCACAGAAGGTGTAGCAGATAATTTGCCCTCATCCTTGATCCGTCACACCAAAATTGCACAATTTAAGGATGACATACTTGGAGATGTCTTTAGTTCTTAATTCTAAAAAATGTTAAAGCATGTTCAAAGAACTTTGTTTACAAAATCAGGATTAATGGATTATCATGTTTAAAAAAAGTTTGCTTTGAAAACTAAAACTAAATTTTTATTTCTCAAAGTGATTGCGTGCTATATATATATGTGTGTGTGTGTCTGATTAAAATAGTGTAGTGTTAAATCCATGCAAATGTAGTCATTTATATTATTAAATGTCTAAAATGGCTGAAACTATCAATTCTTAAATCAAATACACTGACTTTATCTTGGTTCTTTTAAGATAAACTTATTTTATAATTATGTTCACAAAATGTAAATAAGAGAAAATTATAAAATACTGATGTGTTCACACTGTTGATCTTTGCAGAAGAACAAAATTAGAACTATAAGGAAACTGATGCTGAAAGGAAAATTTTAGTTATAACATCTTACATATTTTGTGAGGGTAATGAACCTGAAAATGTGTGCCCTTTGCTGTAGTGACTTTGAGGACCAACTGTTCTATTCATTTAATAATTTATTATTTATCTACTCAATAAGAAATCAGCAGCTACCCTTCAAAATATGACATGTATTCAATTATCTCCAAGTATGAATTATCGAGAGATCTCAGAGAAATTTCCAAATGGCATGCTATATATATATATGAAAGTGCCTGTGTGAATTGTAAATAGGTTTTTATTATTAATTAATAATTGTCATTTCACAATTATTTACTAACATGTTTCATTTCTTAAGTAAAGAACAAAAACTATTATTAAACAAGGCAAAGCTTTACTTCTTTGGATATTAGATTCATTTTGGATTATTAGCTCTAAATAGAACTATATATATATAGTTCTAGGTGAACATGGGAAGCCATATTTCAATCAAAGAGCATTTCCAAGTAAACATTTCTGGTAAATTACCTAGAGATCTCAGAAGAAAAAGGCCTAAATCTACAAGGCTCCATGTATTTGTTGTGAGTCTTTTTCTCATTTAAATAAATATTTATTTTCATGCCTGTGTTAATTTGCAAGCTACCAGCATGCAGTACACCAGAACTCAAATGGCTTTTACAAAAAGGGGACTTTAATAAGTTAAAAATTTGCAGTTCTAAGGAAGTGAAAGTGTCCAAATTAAGGCACCAAAAAGAGGTTACCTTAATTCAAGGAGGGTCCATGGTTTAGGAACATCTTTGTCAGCTGGGTAGTCAAATGGCTGACATCTGCCTCTCAGGTTCTAGCTTGCTTAACATCACATGGCAACGTCTTCTGGGCTTCAAGCATCTCCAAACATCTATGTCTCTGTTCTCCATGTGTCTGCATCGGTGTCAGCTCTGCTGTGAAGTTTCGGTTGGCTCTGAGGCTTCTGTTATTTCTCTCATTCTGTCGTTTCTGTCTGCTTTCTTGGCAAAATGTTTCCTCTTTTAAAGGATTCCACTAAACTAGTCAAGACATATGCGGAATGGATGGAGTCACATCTCCATCTAATCAGAAGTTAATACCCAACTGGGTGTGTCACATCTCCATGGAGATAGTCTAATCAAACGGTTCTAACCTACATTGCTGAATCAGGGTTAAAAGAAATATTGCTCCCACAAAATTGGCTCAGGATTAAAACATGGCTTTTCTGGGGTACATAATATTTTCAAACTAGCACAATACCTAATTTTCAATTTCTAATTTTGTATTCCTTGTTTTCATCCAAATTGTATAAGCTTCCAGCCTCTAGTCACTGTAAGAAATTTTCATATTATACACATTCAAATTATATATATTCAGACTATATCTGTATGTGGATGTTAACTAAAAGAATGTAAGTGAATACTTATGGGAATGGAATGCTTTTATCCAGGAAGAAGCTGAAAAATTGCATTGGAATATTGAAAGAGAGAGTACACATAAATTTTGAGAAAGAAGAAAAAAAAGAGAAAGGTACCTACTCTGCAAGTGCCAGGTTGTAAGTCTGTCATCCCTGCCATGCAATAATATGCCATCCCCACTCTGCAGTGGGTACCCTAGACTTCTACATTAACCCAGTAGCAACAAGATACCCCTCCTCTTCCCCACTGGGATGGTGTCAAAGGAGGCCTGGTAAAGAGCCACCACCACTTTGTCATAACTAGGCAACTCACCATGGTGTCTGTGGAGACCATGTGAAAAGCAGTAAGGGGATACCCCTCCACCTAACAGCCAAGATGATATCAACAGAATCCTAATGTGGAGGCTGAACTCCCACTCCCAACAAGTATAACAAGGAGTACATCTGCCTTTTTCCCTGAATGTCAAAGAGGCTGAATGGAACATCTACAATTCCACCACCACCTGGCAGTAATGACACAGTCACCCCCTTCACTCATGGGAGTGATATAAATAGAAGCCTACTAAAATGCAATGTTTAAATAAAATCCAGTCACAAATGCCTAGTTTTCAATAAAAAAAAAAAAAACTTGTCAAACCAAGACTCAGGATGGCATCAAAAATACAATCAATGTGGGCTGATACAAAGATGATAGAATTATCTGATGATGAATTTGAAGCAGCCATCGTGGAAATGATTCAATAAGTGAATAATATCATGCTTGAAACAAATGAAATTTAGAAAGTCTCACTAAATTAGTAGAAAGTAAGAGCAAAGAAACAGAAGGTGTAAACAGGAGCCAATTGGAAATTTAGAATTGAAAAATACAACAGCCCAAACTTAAAAAAGAAAAAAAAAGGCAAATGTACTCCTTGTTATACTTGTTGGGAGTGGGAGTTCAGCCTCCACATTAGGATTCTATTGATACCGTCCTGGTTGTTAGGTGGAGGGGTATCCCCTTACTGCTTTTCACATGGTCTCTATAGATACCATGGCAAAATGAATCAATGGCAAAATGAAGGGGACAGAAGAAAGGATCAATGAACTAAAGATAGAACAATGAAAATTATCCAATCTGAACAGAAGGAGTAAGACTGAAAATAGCCAAAAACATATGTGGAATTATAAAAATGTAACCAAACATTTATGTCATCATATTCCTAGAAGGAAGAGAGAAAGAGGGCAGGGCTTAAAAAGTATTTAAAGAAATAAGGGCTGAAATTTCCCAAATTAGGCAAAACTCATAAATGTACGGGTACATTGAGAAAACTACAAATAGGATAAAGTCAAAGAATCACATCCCAAGATGCTTCATGGGCAAACTTCTGAAAACTAAAGACAAAGATAAAATCTTGAAAACAGGCAAAGAGAAATGATGCATTAGCTACAAGAAAAAACAATTCAAATGACAACAGATTTCTCACCACAGACTATGGAGGCCAGGTGTAAATAGCACAGCATTTTTCAAGTGCTGAAAGAAACTATCAACCCAGCATTCTATAGCATGGAAAAATGTATTTCTGGAATAATGAGGATAACAGAATATTTCAGATAAAAGAAAACTAAGAAAATGTGTTGACAACACACCTATTTCAAAGGAAGAATATAAAATTCTTTTTGTAGGAATTATATATAGAAAGGAAATAATAAAAGAAGGATCCTTGGACATCCAAAAGAAAGAACAATTAATGAAAGATGAAAAAAATGTGTAAATACAATAATTTTCCTTCTCTTTTTGATTTTTCTAAAACATGTTTTATGGTGGAAGCAAAATATATCCAGTTCCTAATGTGGTTCTCCATGTCTGTACAGTAAACATTTATGACAATTACATTAAAAATAGGTGATAGTAAAATAAATTAAGTTTCCTGTACTTCTACACTTTATTTCAAGCTGGTAAAACATTTATCTCAGTCATCTTGTGTAAGTTATGTATACATAATACAATAAATACAGTAATTAGTAAAAAACATTATATAAAGAATGCACTTGAAATCCCAATAGATAAATTAAACAATTAATTCTAGAGGATGTTCAACCACCCACAGTAAGTCAAGAAAAAGAAAATGTAGAAATGGAAAAACAGAATGTAATCAGAAAACAAAGAAAGAAAAGGTAGACTAAATTCATAACATATTAATAATTACATTGTGTTAATTCTCAAGGTAGGCAAATGAAAGGACAGAAACTGGCAGAGTGAATGAAAAACATGACCCAACTATATGTAGTCTAGAAGAATAGAACAAAATAAGCAATGGAAAAATATACCATGCTAACAGTAGTCAAAAGAATGAAGGACTGACCGTATTAACATCAGATAAGGTGGATTTCAGAACAAAGACAAATTACCAGGAATAGAGAGGGACATGGCATCATGATAAAGGATTAGTCTACCAAGAAGGCACGGCAAACCTAAATGCATGCATGCTGCAAAAAAGAGCTGCATAAATATGTGAAGCAAAAACTGATGGAACTGAAAGGAAAAATAGACCCATAATTATAATTGAAGACTTAAAAATCCCTCTCTTGACAATGGTTTTAATAATTAGACAGAAAATCAGGAAGTTTATAGAAGTCAACTCCATCAACCAATAAAATTTATTTGACATTTATAGAACACTCCCTTCATTCACAAGAGAGCACACATTCTTTACAACATTTCACAAGCATGATCATATCTGCGGTCATAAGAAAACCTCAAAAATTTTAAAATTGAAATCATACAGAGTATGGTTTTCTGAAATGAAATCAAATAACAAAACAGTAAGAGACGATAAAATAATCTGCAATCACTTGGAAACTATACAGCACATTTCTACATAATATATGAGACAAAAAAGGAGCCTCAAGAGAAATTCAAAAATAAATTGACCTGATTGAAAATGAAAATACAACTAATAAAAACTTGTTGATTATAGTAAAAGCCATGCTGAGATGGAAATTTATAGCATCAAGTGTTTATGTTAGAAAAAGTGAAAATTCTCACATCAGAAATCCATAAAATGAAGAGAAGGTAAACCGGAAGGGAGTAAAAGGAAAGAAATTACAAAAATTTGAACATAAATCAGTGAAATTGAAAGCAAAATCAATAAAGGAAATAAAATAAGGAAAAACTTTTTTTAAGATCAATAAAATTGGCAAACCTCTAGCAAGAATGAAAACAAATAAAAAGAAGAAGAAGACAAATTACAAAGATCAGGAATGAAACAGTGAGTGGACATCACTGCCAATCCTGCAGGCATGAAAAGGACTATACAGAAATACAAGGAACAACTCCATGTGTATAATTTTGGAAACCCAGATGAAATGTACCAATTCTTTGAAAAGTGAAAGTCATTACAATTCATATAATATGAAATAGATAGCTTTAATAGCCATATCACCATTAAGGAATTAATATATGTTATTAAAACTCTCCTAAAAAGAAATTACTGGGTCCAAATGGTGTCACTGGTGAAATCTACCAAATTTTAAAGAAGAATTGACACCAATATCACATAATCTGTTCTAGAAAATAGAAGAGGAGAAAACACTTCCCAATTAATTCTATGAAGCCAGTATTATTCTGACATTAACACCATAGATGATATAAAAAATAAAACTATAGACCAGTTATCCTCATTCTGTAGCTACAGTCATTCTTAACAAAATATCAGCAAATTTATTTCAATAATATATAAAAAATCATACACCATGACCAATTGGGGATGCAAAGCTCATTCAATATAAGAAAATCAATTTCATCTACCACATAATCAGTAAAATAAAAAGAAAAATTACATGATCTTGTCAATTGAGGTAGAAAAAGCATTTGACATAATTCAAGCACCGCATTATGTTAAAAACTCTGAAAACTAAGAATGGAAGAAAACCTCCCCACTGATAAAGAATATCTACCA
The DNA here is from genome assembly GCA_004026745.1 of Myrmecophaga tridactyla. NCBI lineage: Eukaryota > Metazoa > Chordata > Mammalia > Pilosa > Myrmecophagidae > Myrmecophaga > Myrmecophaga tridactyla. Next base: position 11,426 of record PVIY010004452.1, on the reverse strand, counting down.
AAATTACAGTAGATATACTTATTGGCAAAAGACTGAAGGAATTTCCCCTCAGATCAGGCATAGGCAAGAATTCCCATTTTCACCATTGCTATTCGATAGAATAATGGAATTTCTATGCAGTGCAATAAGGCAAGAAAAGGAAATGAAAGGCAAGAAATACAACTGTCCTTATTGGCAGATGACATGATGATCTGTGTGATAAATTCCAAAGAATCTTCAAAAAATATTCCTTGAATTAATAGGTGAAATTGATGGTTTCATGGGATACAAGTAAACACTCAGAAATGAATAATACTTAAATACATTGGCTGTGGACATTGATATAATAAATGCAAAACCATTTACAATTTAAAAAGATGAAATAGGTATATATTTAACAAAACATATGACACTTGCATGCTGAAAATTACAAAATACTGACGGAAGACATTAAAGAGGATCTAAATAAATGAGGGAGCATGCTATGTTAATACATCAAATGACTCAACATAGCAAAGATGTTAATTCTCCCCCAAATTATATGTATTTAACACAATTGCTATAAAAGTTTCAGAAGGATTTGTATAGCTATAGACAAGATTACTCTGAAGTTTATACGGAAAGCCAAGGAAGTAGAATAGCTAAAATGATTTTGAAAAAGTATGTGGTGGGAAGAATCACTCTACCTAATATCAAGACTTACATAACTATAGTAATCAAGATTGTGGGGTAAAGCTTGTGTGAAAATTCCAATTGCTGGCAAGGATGTGGAGAAACTAGATTTCTCATACTTTGCTGATGGGAATATTAACTGGTAGAGCTGCTCAGGAACATCATTTGGCTGCCTCTTTAAAACAGACAAAAAGCAAATATATACTACCATACAATTCAGCAATTGCATTCCTAGCCATTTCACACAGAGAATGAAAGTCTGTCTGCATAAAAACCTATATGTATTTTATAGCAACTATATTTTTAATAGCCAAAAAAAATGGAAACAGCAAAAATATCTTTTAATTAGTGAATGGTTAGATATCCTGTGACACCCACAAACATGGAATACTGCTCAGCACACAAAAAAAGAACTAACTATTGATAGATACAACAATCTGGAAGCATCTCAAGAGCATTATGCTAAGTGAAAAAAAGCTAATCTCAAAAGGTCACATACTAGTATGATTCATTTATATAATCTTGAAATGACAGGATTATAGATAAAAAGATTAATATTTGTGATAGGTTAGGGGTGGCAGTGGGTGGAAGGTTGTGACTATGTATGTGGTTATGGAATAATTCTGTATCTTTTTTAACAGCAGTGGCTATACACTTCAAAAACATAAAATAGCATAGAACTCTATAGTCACATTTAACCAATGTCAATTTTACTATCGTTATTAAAATGAAACCATTGGGGGGAAATATGTGCAGAGTACATTGGGATCTTTCTTATTATCCTTGCAACTTCTTTTTTTTTTTTTCTCATGGGCAGTCACCGGGAATCGAACCCAGGTCTCAGGCATGGCAGGTGAGAACTCTGCCTGCTGAGCCACCATGGCCCGCCCCTCGCAACCTTGTTTTGAATCTTAACTATTTTTTAAAAAGTTAAGAGGCTGACTGTTACCATTTACACAAGTAGATTATTTTCATATTTCTGGTATGCAAACAAATCTGTATTATCTTAGTCTCTTCACGATTTACGTGTAGATTTTTTCTAATCTACTTACAGAACTTTGTCAATATGAGAAATAGAAAATACTATTAGTCTCTAGGAAGGCTATTCTCAACCATATGTAAAAAGTCAATTAAGGGATATAATCTTTAAATATTCTAGTTTAGGAAGCACAAGATTACTATTTTGTTCATTAGTCTATTAACAGTGATTAAAAAGAACAATTTACATTCCGTATATGAATGTGTATTTCTGCACACTGTAACTCACCCATAAATGAACTTGAAGTAATGAAACAGAAAACATCTAGACTGTGAAAACCAAAGGTATCTGGTATCTGGAAATAGGAATAGACAGAGGAAATGATGTTTGCAAAATGATGAGACATTTTCAGGCAACCTGTAAACTGACTTTTTTTTTTCCAGGATCAAGTGCAAAGTTGTCTTTTTTAACCCCTCTCATCATCTTTGTTGAAATGGAGATAGTGGAGAGAGAGAATGGGAGGGGAGATGGAGAGAAGAGGGAGGGGAGGGGGTGAGATGAGGTAAGGGAGAAGAGAGAGAAAGAGACAGACAATGCTTCCTGAGTCAGGCAGAATCTACTGTAAAGATATTTTAGCTTGGTACCGACATAGCTCTGGCATTGCAGAGGTCTGGTGGATTGATAGAAAATGAGGAAAGCAATTACTGGGTCTAGGGATATGTAACTAATAATGACTAGGTACTTTCTGTGTGAGTTAACTGGAGGTACAAAGCCTGAGCATATCTGAAGTTAATATCAGCCTTGTTCAAAGAAGTGATTATTCTGATGCTTATCAACATAGGATATAAAGTTACAGTGGAGTCCAAGGAAGTTCAAAGGATGATTATTTTTAGACCAGCTCATTTTGTAAGAGATTAGAAGATTCAACTATATCTGTACAGAGAGAATTCTGGTTCCCGTATAAAGCAGACTAGGTGAGAAGTCATCTGCTTCCTTTGTCTGGAAAGCCTTTCCCTCCTTTTCTATCCTTCAGCTCTACTTTCACAGACCTGATGAATGAATGTCCACTTAGGTCTCAGGATTGTGGTCATTTGATATAAAACTAATACTACTGTTGACTCACCAGAACCTGGCCAGAACTTCTTTTCCAGAATACCCTATCTCTCCACCACATCCTCTCCCTATGAGAAAAAAATATTGTAAGGAAAGAGATTTCAATAATTTATATCCATACACTCTAGTACATCGTCTAGTATGTGTGTATGTGTGTGTGTGCATGCATGCATAGTTGTTTGCTCAGAGGAACAAATGCTTGCTTTAAAAAATAATAATAATTGAAAATTCCCTTGAAATTGGACAAAATCAAAAACTTTACTTTCCCCAGGTTTTGGGGTTCTTTCTCATGTACTTACAGTTATTCCATAGTAGCACATAATGGAAATAATTTTCATATTATCAAAAGAGAAGGTCTCTAGTCCCTCAGTGATTGAGAATTTGGGAGAATCTTTGATAATAGTTGCATGAATCATATATATTCAATATCATATATATTCATATATATCAATCATATATATTCAAATAGTGACCATTGTTGTACAAATGCACAAAGTAAAGGAGAAAATATTTGGTGTGTTTTGTATGTGTATGTTTTAGATTTTAAAAACAATAGTGGTCAAGAACTTACTGAGTTCTTTATTAAAATTCTCTGGAAGTTCTATCTAGGATACAGTGATTCCAATATTAGAAATATATGTGTTTTGCAATTATCTACAATAGCATAAATGAGCCTACCTATGGACAAAATCCAATTCTAAACCTCTTAAGAATCACTAAAATGTTTAAAAATGTTTATTGTTATGAAAAAAGGAGAATCAATTTAGAGTACAGGATTATGCAGAAATGAACCTCAGAGATGCTACATTTTAACTGATGATATATGATTGTTTAATATGATGGAAATTGGACATTTTTTTTTGTGGGAAAACCACCTAAACTTTGCTTTAGGGGAAACTTTCCTTCCCTAACTCTCAGTTGAAGTTCTAACTTTCTAACTGTGTTAATTGCATTACTGTTCATGGTATTAGAATGTACTTTGGCCCAGTAAATCAATGTAAATATTCCCCTAATCTTAGTGATTGGTTAAGGGATAGGAATATGACTCAATAAAGACCAATAAAAATCAATATCTGGTTTTCCTGAAACTATCAGAAGAAACACCACTTGAACAGAGAAGGACAGATAATTAGAACTACTGGAAGATATCTTGACTCCTAATGAAAATTATGAATAAATTAAAGTGGATATGAACAGAGCTAAAAACTTAGTGATAAAACCTGAGTTCCTTACACAAGCTTCACTTAGAGCTGGCCACAATTTATTTTAACTCATTTTTGCGCAATGGTTCCCTTTTCCAGTCTGATGATGTTAATAAGCTCCTCTCAAAATAATATTGTTGAATGCAAACAATAAAGTACACAGGACTGCAGAGATAGTCACTTTGAAATATAATTCTAGCTAAGGACCCCAGATTACATCTTTTAATGGTTAAGCAAGTTTGGAGTTTGGCTTTTCTAACATGTATCCAACACTTTCCAAATTGTCTTATGTTTGTCTGTTGCCTTTGAAACCTAAGTTGAAGCAAGGAGTAACTTTTTCTGAATGATTACATCATTACCTGATTTTTGAAATAAGAAGTACATTTCAGACATTTAGAACACTAACCTAGGTTGACAGATAAAATGCAGACCACCAATTTACATTTGGAATCTAGCTAAACAACAATAAAAACAATTAACATTAAGTGTGTCCTAAATACTTCATGGGATAATCTTACACAGAAAGTTATTTGCTGCAGTTAATATTAAATGGGAATTCTGCATTTGTATCTGCTAAACTGGCAACCTGACCAATACTATTCTATAGGCAACAAATTTTAGAGATCAAATTGTAGCAACCATGCCCCAGGGATGTAGAATTGAGTCTACTGATACAATTTTATTTCTGTCTGACAAATATTAACATTATGGATTGGTCTCAAAGCTGTCACTGTATTAGTTTTATGAATTCTAGGTAGGCATTCTGTACTAAAAAAAGATTTAATTCTATGCTTTAATGTTTTGTTGAAGCTAATGTAAGAATGATAATAAAAGGATATTTCTTCATTTTTGCAAAATGGCTGTTGAAGATACTGGTTGGTATATTTTTCCAGAAAATTAATACCAGATTTTAGTGACAAGAAGAAAGTATCCCTCTCAAGAGTATCTCTGAACTTCCTTTTATTAGCAGGAAAAATGTAATTCACTGCATTTCTCTTATTCCTTTCTTTCTGCAAGGCAATAAGGAAGGGGTCAGCCAATAATACTCAATAGAGATAAAAATTAACTGATCTGTCCTTCTGATTTTAGGGCATTCCACATTTTATTTTTATTTTAACTATCCTACTTTATTGACATTATTGTTTTAAGGTGTATCAATTTTTTGAAGTGATCAGGCTATAAATTAGTAATGTGATAACATTAATTTGAATAATATTCAAAATGTAAAATATTCTTATGGAAGAAATTTTATAAGAAAATTCACATATCATACAGAAATTATAGACCTTAAATCCTAACGTATCTTTAATCAAATTATTTAAATACCTACTTTCACAGTATACTGTTATAGTTAAAAGATTGCGTAAAGATTGTGCCTTTTGATATTGAAGACTTGGAACAAATTCTGATTAAGAGATACATTAGCACAAATGAAATAATGATGCCTGCAACATATCGTATGTCTAACGTAAGGATGATAGAAAGAGTTGAGGCAATTTTGTACAGTACTAATAAAATTTGATATGCAAAATATTTTTAGCGTAAATAAAGTAATAATATATATTGGTAGGAAGACATAAGATTTAAACAAATTAGAAAAACAACTTGTGGAAAATATCTTCAGCCTTTAATTCTAGTATTAATTTTGTAAACAAAATTTTAAAAAATATTTTAAAATTCTATAAGAAGTATTAATTTTTAGGGTGCTATATTCTACATTGCGTTTTATAGCTTAAAAATTGTATGCACACTATTGATTGCACTTTGAGCCTCAAAACATTTTGGGGGCATTATTCTTCATATTTTCAGATAAGAGATTGAATTTTTTTTTAAATTGTCTCAGTATAATAACAATAGTCCTATATTTTTAGTAATAATTTGTGATATCTTTTAACATACAGAGTTTTATTGATTATAAGGCACTGGATCATTTAAAAATTATGGCATCTAAAAATGAAAATGATATTCTCACAAGCAGTGGGGACAACCAAAGCAATAGGTCGAGCCCTCAATCTTGGGGTTTGTTCATATGAAACTTATCCCAACAAAGGATAGTCTAAGCCTACTTAAAATGAGACCTAAGAGTCACCCCCAGGGAACCTCTTTTGTTGCTTAGATGTGGCCTCTCTCTCTCTCAACCAACATGGCAAGTAAACTCACATGTTGTGACATGGTTGTGACACAAGGTTGTCATTACGTGAGCATGTGCAAACCTCAAAATCCCCAACAAAGAAACCTTGCAGAATAGAGGTCGCTATGATGCTCTTTCTCCAGAAATAATAATGGAGCCCCCTTTTAACCCCTTAGAACCAAATGGTTGGAGTAGGATTTGAAGGAGATGAAGAATCAGATATATTTATCAATATGATACAAGTTGAAATCAAAAGATAACTAGCCCTGCATAATTGCAAAGTCATATTCAGATGCCAGCATCAATGGTTTCTTTTCAGAAAAACCACTTAACATTGCTCTAATAGCCCAGGGGAGGTCATTGGGAAGCACAGAGATTAAGGACCCTGAATGTGAAAGTGATTTAGAAGAGACCTTTCGTAATACAAAGTTTTACAATGTGTTAATTGATTTATTTTGCTTATACTTTCCTTTGTAGGTAAGCTCTTTCAATTAATATAAAATGCCTAGTGTTAGAAAGCATATAATTTAATAGGCTGGGAGGTTTCCTTTTTAATGTTACATAAAATATGGTGCATCTAACAATTGAAGCCACCTTAGATTTGAGTAATACTGTGCTTAAGTACTTAGTATCCTAAATTCTGCTTGAGGTTATTTTGTGCAATTCATCTGTCTTTTGATTCTTGTTGTAATACTTCAGCATTTTAGTATATATATAGTATCTATATGGTATATACTAACATTGTAGGGTAAGGTGTTACTATAGTACTCTTCATTTGTACATTTCTTTTGTCTATCCCTTCTTGCCAACTTTTCAAATTTAACTTCTGATTATCTATGTCAAGTTCCTCTCCAAGCAGCACCCTCCTACCAAAGAAAAATGAAATTTCATTAATGTCATGAACAATTGGCATCTTCAAAATGTGAGATCTAGAAATTCGAGATGTCTTTCCATGTATTCAAATTTTAATTGGAGAATTTTTTTTCTCCTTTTCTTTAATATAGGTTCTGCATGTTTCTTGTTTACTTTACTCTTTAAATAATTATTTCCTGTTTATTGCTAATAAATAAATTATAAATTTTACATAGATTTTCATAAAAATAATTTTCTTAAATTGTGCTATATAAAGTTATGTAGTTATTTGGAAAACCCAGACTTAGAGAAAATTTCTCTAGCCAGGCTAGCAATCTAAGGCTTGACATGTACTTAGGAAAGTTTTAACTTTATACTTGTTATCCCCTTTTTTCTCAAGAAAATGATTCTCATTGTTACATATGGTGCCTGCCAAATTTGAAATCTCAAATCCAAGGTATATTTGACTAATCAAATAAGACATATTTATCTTTTGCTGCAATGAACCTCAACTGGGTAAAAATAACTGCCCTCTATTATTAGAGTTGTTCATAAAGCTCATTCAAATGTCTTTTAAAATGTTAAAGGAATCACAAATGTAATCAATGTTTTAAAAGAAACAAGTAATTTGAAGTAAAATGGGGAATATTTAAGTCTATGATTTCTTTTTCTGTTAAAAGAAATATATATATATACATATATATATAGTTGAGCCAATCTGAGATAATTGAATTAACATAAATTGTTTGAGAACAATTTAGAATATTTAAATTATCAACTTATATAGGCAATTGGATATTTCATTCATCACATCCTAGAACTACTACTTATTTTTGACAGTTTAGAGAAAACTTAAAAATATTTTTCAAAACAATGGTAGATCTTGCTCATATCTCTATAATTGGTAAATAGAAATAAGTGCCTGAAAATATTGACTGAGATTCTGGAGGCTCTTAAAAAGTGAGAAATCAAAAAAGTAAAATGAATAATGATTTTTAATGAATTGTGCAAGTAATTGATTCTAGTGAAATTATAGATAATATTTAATGTTTTAAAATATTTTTCTATAGTTTCAAAATGTCTTTGTGTATTCCCTTTCTAATCAGAATTTTTTAAAAACCTCAGAAGTTTAAAAATATCAGAGGGAAAAGGATGGAGAAGATGTTCTCATGCAGAATTTGAAAAGCAGTGTTTTCCTTGATATTTAACTTTCAAATTCTAAAAAGTATTCTCTCTGCAATAATTCCTTAGGCCCAAGCATTGATGAGAATGCTTTTCAGCTACACAGTTTCTCCATCCTCATGGCCAGAGACCAATCACTGAGCTCTAAATTATCCATACTGGAATGCAAATTCTAGTGCATTATATCTTCACCAAAGATAAATTGCCCTCTATGACAAATATTTGACATGCCAAGAGATCACTTAGAAAAGTAGCAGTCTTTTATTTAAGAAAACTAATGGAATAAAATCAGTTCCTCATATGTATCTTAAGCTGAAATTTCAAACAAACTTCCATATGCAGGGATAGCAAATGTAAAATCTACTGCATTCTTCATTGGACTAGCATTTGCTGGAATATAACCTTCAGTCTGACAGATGAACAATGGAATCCAATATTTATATATGTTAAGAGCACTCAGAGGAAACACAATGAAGTCACTAAAAAATTGACCAAAAATAGTACCCATTATTAAAAATTTCAAAGTCTGGCATTAATTAACTTGAAGAGATGCTGAAATTGCCTGGAGAATAATATGTAAGAAATATTCTGCAAGACCAGGGAACAGCTGGTTCTCCAATTTTAGTAAGAGCACTACTTGTTGGAATAGATTTAAAACTTAGCAAAGTCTCTGAGCTCTTCAAGTGCAGTTTGTTAAAAAATTCCAGCAAACAATCTTTCTAAAAGGCTTGGTGGAGTTGTTTCTGAATATTATGGACTTGATATGAACTTGATAAGACAGGGACTTGATAAAAGTGTCATCAAGAAGTATCACATTCCAATAATAGCTCTCTCATTTTTTGATGGCATATGTATTGCTAAAGATTTTTTTTCCCTTTCACATTTTCTGAGCAGTTTGTATTTTCTCCTGTTTTCATAGGAGGTCAGAAGTGAGGTGAGAGGAAGGACCTGGGCAAAAAGTATTGCTCTTAAGGGAATACTAGGGTCCTTCTGGTTTAGTTGTAAGAGGATAGCTGAAATCTGTCGGTCAAAGCAATGTTGACATTTCAGTACTTTTCACATATCATGACCCATATCTTTATAGCACACAGCTACGTTGAAAGGGAGAAGATGCATATTGGCATATGCACACACACATACTCTCACACAAACTCATGCACATAAATATAACTTGAGAAATCAGAAATGCCAAAAGTCAACAGTTCATTAAAGGCAAGGTAGCATGAGGCCTTGGAACCATTTTTTTTTCCACTCCACTCCACTTTCAATAAACAATTTCAAACATCACAGTTTCTACCATCAGGGCTTTACAAAATATTCAATAATTACTATGTATACAAAAAAGCATCCTAAAATATACAACATTTTGCTTTAGATATTAAATCAACTTAAAGGAGAAGTAGGACTCTTTCCTAGCAGTATGGCCGAGGAAGAGGAGGGAAAGGAACAACACATAAGAAGAAGGCAGTCAACGGTAGCACACTTCTAATTAAAAGCAGGCTTTTTTTAATTGATGACATCATACAGCATCCTGAGTGCCTGCTAAGAGCACTGTAATGCACTGCCTCTGCCAAAAATAAGTGAGATAAAATCACTATTCTCACAGTGGTTTAAGGAGGAGCTGGGGAAAATATTAATGCAAGATGCAGATAGTAAGAGACAAACTCATGGTGAAATAAAGAACACATGAATTCATCCAGGAAACTGATAGAACGTGGCCGTTTATTCATGAAAGAATAAAGTTTATGTTAGTTTATTTGTTTTGAGTCCCCTCTAGACAAGGACAGAATGAATAGCTGAAAAAAGGCTGTGATACAGAGAATTGTGACTAGAATGGTAGGAGTAGAGTCTAATGTTCATACAGTCGCCAAGAGCCCATATTTTGGAGCCAATTGATTAGTATCTATGAAAAGCCAGGAAAAAAGAGCCCGTATTTTGGAGCCAATTGATTAGTATCTATGAAAAGCCAGGATAGCATATCAGTTAGGAACAGACACTCAGTAAGTAAAACCTGCCATGGTCATTTGAAATGCTTATTTCAACCCTTTTGAATACTACCATAATAAAGGATGCGTGAGAAAATGAATATTTTGATGATATAAAGGAAGCAGAAAAAAACATCTGCAAGCAGACGCAGAGGCAATAAGAGATCATGGAGCACCAGAGTAGATATTATCAAAATAAGTCAGACTCACCATAGGTCCTAAGGTCCCTGATGATAAAGAAATGGCTTGAACCACTTACTGTACTCCTAGGTTATTGAAATTTGAAGGGACTGTACAGGTCATCTTGTCAAACTTCTGAATCAATTTTATCCTTTCATTAATCTCATGGCTCCTATTGACTCATCATACCCTGAAATATCTTTTCTGGATTGGCAATTGAGCGTTTTTCAAAAACCTTACAAGTTATTTTTTCTGTTAAATTTTCCCATCACCATTGGCTTTTCCTCTTTGTTTCTTTGTAGACATTATGTGCCCACAATGGGAAATCATTTACCTTGAGCTTCAGAGATGCTCATAAGTTTGTACTTAATGCAAGACTTTTATTTATTATTTATGGAGCATAAACAAAAATCTGGAGCTCTTTAAAGTGGGTTCATTGAACTGAATGATGAGTTGTGGTTTCTAAAAACATAACATTACTAGAACATAGCATTTATCCCCACACTGCCTTTTAATGGACAAGAAACAACAGAAACAGCGCCTAGAGCAAAATTTCCACACATAACCTTAGCTAAAAGAACAAAAAGACTAATTCTAAATACCACTTCTAAAAAATCCTTTAATAGTCTCTCAAATATAAATTAATTTAGAATTGATTGGTTCAGAACTTTTCTTTCAGAACCTTTCTCTGGCTTGTAAAACTGCTGCTGTGTCATGGTATAGGTTGAATTCATACATCTTTGTAATCACAGATTTGTTTTCACTTTCTTTTAAAATATTAAAATTAGCTACTTTTTTGCATGCTACCTGTAGGGGTATTAATATCTTTTTCTTGTTAGCATCAAGTAAGCTGGGTGTCAACCAATGTAATGATGAGTTTTTTCCTAATTCCTTGTTTTCTTAATTTTAAAAAGATTATAAAATTTTCAAATAAAAAATTCTATATATCCATCACTTAGTTTAAAAAATTATCAACATTTGGCCAAATAATTGTGTACTCATTTCCCCCACTTTATTTCAGTTGCTGTATTGATGGAGAAATTTTAAATATAGCAGAGTTTGAAACCATGATGTATTAGTTTTCTATTGCTGCATAAAAAAAATTACCACAGATTTACAGTTTAAAATAATATCTTAAAAAAGAAAAACAT
>PVIY010004451.1:0-102916 GCA_004026745.1 Myrmecophaga tridactyla | reverse complement strand
AAAGAAATAACAAAGATTAGAGCAGAAATAAATGAAATTGAGAACATGAAAACAATAGAGAAAATCAATAAAACCAGAAGTTGGTTCTATGAGAAAATCAATAAGATTGATGGGCCCTTAGCAAGATTGACAAAGAGAAGAAGAGAGAGGACGCAAATAAATAAGATCAGAAATGGAAGAGGAGACATAACCACTGACCGCACAGACATAAAGGAGGTAATAACAGGATACTATGAACAACTTTATGCTAATAAATATAACAATGTAGATGAAATGGACAACTTCCTAGAAACGCATGAACAACCAACTTTGACTCAAGAAGAAATAGATGATCTCAACAAACCAATCACAAGTAAAGAAATTGAATCAGTCATTAAAAAGCTTCCCAAAAAGAAAAGTCCAGGACCAGACGGCTTCACATGTGAATTCTACCAAACATTCCAGAAAGAATTAGTACCAATCCTGCTCAAACTCTTCAAAAAAAATTGAAGTGGAGGGAAAGCTACCTAATTCATTCTACGAAGCCAACATCACCCTCATACCAAAATGTTTAAAAATTGTAGTAAGAGGACTAGCACTAAATCAAGAAAAAGGCTACTTAAAAGCAGTAGGATCTCTTGGTGCCCTGGTTTGTCTCTTCCCCCAATTCTCATCAACCTAGCACAGAGCTGGCCAATGCTCCCACTGTGGATCCCTGTCCTGGGTCCAGAGGGAGCAGAGTAACCCTCATACACATGCTAGGAGAAAGTATGTCTGCCCAATCTGTCTGGTGGTGGCCCGAGGAATTCACTGTCCCAGAATTCCTGCATGTAGAAAACAACTCACCAAGTTCAGCTAAGAACACCAGTCAAGTGGCTGTTCGGGGGTAAGGAATTGTTGGCTGTAGGACAATGCCCAGGACTGTGAGCAAACTATTACCACAGGAAGAGGGGACACTTTCATATGCATAAATGGGGGATTTCCCTTGACACACACATATGCTCAAGACAAGACTCAAGTGCAGAAAGGATCAGGGGGCTCCTATGCTTTGGTCTTTGGCTATTCTCTAAACTCATTGTATTGACAATCCCTACAAAGAGATCACTTGTTGAAATTGATAACAGGTCAATCTGCAAAAACTGCAAAAGGTGTTCTCTTTCTTTTTTTTGTTAGCTCTTGTCATTCAAGTAAATCTCTGTCATAACACGAGCTGGATATAAGCATGATGACAAATGCCTCATAGTATAAATTTTTAGTGACAAAATATTAAAATATTGAAATTTCTAAGTTTCAGCAGAAGATTATAAAACATATGAAGAAACAGGAAGCGACAGCCCAAAGGGAAAAATTAAAGCATTAGAAACTATTGATAAGGAGGACCACAAAGAAACTTTTTTTAAATAGCATAACATATATACAAAGCAAAGAAATAAAAAAGCAATAGTTTTCAAAGCACTCTTCGGCAAATAATTACAGGACAGATCCCAGAGTTTGTCATCAGCTACCGTATGATCCTCTCAGAGTTTTCCTTTTACCTGCTCCAGAATATAGGAGACTAGAGGACTTAAATATTTTATCAACACAATCGACTTTTTTTCTTTCTTTTTGTGAAAAATAACATAAATATAAAAAAGCAATACATTTCAAAGCACAGCACCACAATTGGTTGTAGAACATAGTTCAGAGATTGACATGGGTTACAATTCCACAATTTTAGGGTTTACTTCTGGTTGCTCTAAGATACTGGAGGCTAAAAGAGATATCAATTTAATGATTCAGCAATCATATTCCTTTGTTAAATCCTATCTTCTTTGTATAACTCCATCATCACCTTTGAACTTTCTATCCCTCTCTTTAGGGGTGTTTGGGCTATAGCCATTTTAACTCTTTCATGTTGAAAGGGGTTGTCACTAATACGGGGTAGGGAGATGGAACTATCTGACGTTTCATTATTATTATTATTATTATTATTATTATTATTATTATTATTATTATTATTATTATTATTTTGCATGGGCAGGCACCGGAAATCTAACCTGGATCTTTGGCATGGCAGGTGAAAACTCTGCCTGCTGAGCCGCTGTGGTCCACCCTTGTTGGATGTTCTGGAGAGGCAGGGCCCTCTAGGTTTCAGGACCTATCTGTTCCAGGATCCCACTGGAGCGTGTAGGTTTCTGGAAAGTTACTCTAGTGCATGGAACCCTGTGGAATCTTGTATATATATATATATATATATATATATATATATATATATATATATATATATATATATATATATATATATATATATATATATATATATATATATGTATATTCTTTAGAATTGGCTGGAATGGTTCTGGTTGGGGTTTGGCAGGTTGTGATAGGTAGCAATGTCTAACTGAAGCTTGTGTAAGAGTAACCTCCAGAGTAGCCTCTCGACTCTACTTGAAGCATCTCTCAGCCACTGATACTTTATTAGAAAGAAACTTTTAAAAATAATCCTAAATATTCTCAAAGGCCTAAAGAAAAACATGGACAAAGAACTAAAGGAAATCAGGAAAATGATAGCTGAACAAAAAGGGAATATCAATAGAGAGATGAAAATTATGAAAAAGAACAAACATAGCTGAAGATCACAGTAACAGAAATTAAAAATTACCTGGAGGGGTTCAACAGCAGATTAAAGTTGTAGGAGAAAGATTCAGTGAACTTGAAGATAATATAATTGAAATCATCCACTATGAGGAGCAGAAGGAAAACAGAATGAAGATAAATGGGTGGACCCTGAGGAACCTATGAGACACTATCAAGTGTAGCCATATGTATATTATGGGAGTCCTAGAATGAGAAAAAAAAGAGGAAGGGGCAGAGAGAATATTCCAATAAATCATGGCTGAAAACTTCCCAAATTTAAGGAAAGTCCTGAATATATACATCCAAGATGCTCAATGAACTCCAAATAAGATAAACCCAAATAGACACCTCTGTAGCATATTGTAATCAAGCTGCCAAACAGCAGTGATAGAGAATTCTGAAAATCACAAGAACAAAGCAACATAAGAGAGATTAAATGCCTTTTTATGCCTCTTAAGAGTATTGGCTTCTATGTCAAGACTAAATGTGAAAAAAAGCAAGGCTGTAAGAGAGGGTGATGTCTTTTTTTTTTTTTTTACATGGGCAGGAACTGGGAGCTGAACTCAGGTCTCCAGCACGGCAGGCGAGAACTCTGCCACTGAGCCACGTGGACTGCCTGAGATGTCTTTTAATAGACACATAACAAATTACAACTGGGATATCAAACCCTGTCCCACCCCAATCAACCTCCAATATCTGTCTTATATGCAAATATACACCTCTTATCATAATACCCTCTTACAAACAATTGAAGGGGGGAAAGTAATGTATTGTATTGCTTTTGTGCCTTGTTTTAAAAATATATATAATAAAACATGGATCACAAGAAAAAGTTTGTTACAGTGGTGAACACAGAATTCTCAGTTTATAGGAAATTTACAACCTCTCAATTTAAAAAAAAAACTGCTCTTTTGGGTTCTAGGACTCATGTTGGTCTCTATTGAATACAGAAGCACATGACTCTGAATTGAGGAAAATCAGACCTAAGCAAGGTCTTGTATTATGGCTCCTTCATTTCCTTTAAGCCTTTTCCAAAGCCTTTTCACCCTATTTGGTGAAGCTTTTCCTGGAAATTAATTGAATCATGAAGTTCTTCCCACCCAAATCCCTAACTCCTGATTTTCTGTTCCCCTTCCCTGCTTTGGTTTTCTTCACAGCACTTATCACTATTTGACAGGTTAAATAGTGACAACCTACTACCATAACAGTCATGGATAGTTAGTATTTGCATCTAAGTATATTATTTCCCTTTATTATTAATATTATTTTGTTTCATTGAATTAATAGATATTTCTAATATTAAGCTTTTTCTATTCTTACATTGTTGCTCTGCCTTTTGGACTTCATTGGATGTAAGCAATTAATTTAACAATTTAGTCATAAAATTATATGATGAGTCAGATATTTTAGCTCATTTAATATTTTTCATTGCTGAAGAAAGTTAAGCATGTCAAGGGATCAAGGGAGGGCTAATATTTTAAAAACTATTTTTGTGGATGAGCAACCAAACAAACAAACAAACAAAACAACACATATGTACCACGTAAAACATATCTATGGGCTGAATTGAACCTAAGAGCTACCAGTTTGCTAATTCAGGCTGAAACAATAAAAGTATATGCTAAAATTAGTATCTTAGCATAACAAACCCAATTTCTGCTCCACACTAATAAATGGTCCAGATAGATTTTAAGATATTTTAGAATGCTAATTTTTCTACCATCTTCCATTTTCAAAAGAAAATTGTGTGTGTGTGAGAGAGAGAATGAGATCATATTCACGATTATAAATTGCTATCTAGATCCTTCCCTTCATGTGCCTAGTTGTGAAGTCATCTTGCCCTTATAGTTTCAGATACAGACCCAGAAGATAAAAAATAAGGAATATATCCTTTCTGAGCCCATGAAGATTTCATGTGTTCCTCCCAGTTCTTCCAAGTTAATTTTTTTTTTTAATGGTATTGGAAGAAGTAATGTGACAATCATCTAAGATTTTAAAGAAAATGTTTTAGTTTTTGAACTGCACAATGGTTGGTGTCATGGTCAGGTTCATGTGTCAACTTGGCCAAGTGGTGGTACCTGTTTGTCTGGTTGGGCAAGTGCTGGCCTGTCTGTTGCAATGAGAACATTTCATAGAATTAGATCGTGATCATGTCAGCTGCATCCACAGCTGATTCCATTTGTAATCAGCCAAGGGGAATGTCTTCTGCAATGAGTGATGCTCAATGTAATCACTGGAAGCCTTTTAAGGAGGATTCAAAAGAGACAGGCTCTCTTCCTGCTTCAGCCAGCGAGCCTCTCCTGTGGAGTTCATCCAGACCCTCCATTGGAATAGTCGACTTCACAGCCTGCCCTGTGGATTTTGGACTCTGCATTCCAACAGTCACATGAGACACCTTTATAAATTTTATATTTGCGGTGTTCCATGTTGATTCTGTTTCTCTAGAGAACCCTAACTAATACATCTTGGTACCAGGAGTGGGGTATGTTGAGATATCCCTTCTAAGGTGAAGGATAAGTTGCTTCATCTGGCCCCTTATATGACCAAAAAAGAGGCACAACACCTAGATGGTCTCCTTGGATTTTGGTGACAACATATTCCTCATTTGGGTGTGCTACTCTGGCCCATTTCTCAAGTGACCAGAAAAGCTGTTAATTTTGAGTGGGGACCTGAACAACAGGAGGCTCTGCAACAGGTCCAGGCTGCTGTTCAAGCTGCTCTGCCACTTGGGCCATATGATCCAGCAGATCCAATGGTGCTGGAAGTGTCAGTGGCAAACAGAGATGCTGTCTGGAGCCTTTGGCCGGCCCCTAAAGGAGCATCACAACACAGATCCTTAGGATTTTGGAGCAAGGCCTTACCATCTGCTGCAGATAACTACTCTCCTTTTGAGAAACAGCTTTTGGCCTGCTACTGGGCCTTAGTAGAGACTGAACGCTTAACCATGGGCCACCAAGTTACCATGAGACCTGAGTTGCGTATCATGAGCTGGGTGTTGTCTGACCCACCAAGCCATAAAGTTGGGCATGCGCAGCAGCACTCTATTGTAAAATGGAAATGGTATATACAAGATAGGGCCAGAGCAGGTCCTGAGGGCACAAGTAAGTTACATGAAGAAGTGGCCCAAATGCCCATGTTTTCCACTCCTGCCACATTACCTTCTCTTTCCCAGACCAGAGCTATGGCCTCTTGGGGAGTCCCTTATAGTGAATTGACTGAGGGAGAGAAAACTCAGGCCTGGTTTACAGATGGTTCTGCACGATATGTAGGTACCACCCAAAAGTGGACAGCTGCAGCACTACAGCCCCTTTCTGGGGTGTCATTGAAGGATGGTGGTGAGGAGAAATCCTCCCAGTGGGCAGAACTTCGAACAGTGCACCTGGTTGTTCATTCTGTTTGGCAGGAAAACTGGCCAGAGGTGCATTTGTATACTGACTCATGGGCTGTCGCTAATAGTTTGGCTGGATGGTCAGGAACTTGGAAAGACCATAATTGGAAAACTGGTGACAAAGAGGTCTGGGGAAGAAGTATGTGGATAGACCTTTCTGAGTGGGCTAAAACCATGAACATATTTGTGTCCCATGTGAATGGGCACCAGAGGGTACCTCTTACTCACCAGTTCTTCCATCCTGCAGACAAATTGGAAAGGGCCCTGTTGAAGACCTCTGGGGTATCATTGGCAGAGGTTGGCAGGGGAGCAGGTTCTGCACGACTCTCACTGTCCGAGGCAGTCTCTCCATCTACCTTTGCTTCTGACTGTGACTCCTTGTCCTCTGGTGGTAAGTCCAGCTCGTGAGTGGCCCTCTGCCTCAGCTCTGTCATGCTGCACGCCTGCACAATGCAACCGCAGGGGAGTAGTGCAGCCTCAGTAGAGGCACCTCAACTTAGGGGCCGGCAGGCCTCGCCTTGTCCCTCCCCAGTGGTCCGCAGCTCTGCAGCAACTCGCAGGCCCCACCATTACCCGGCCACGGACCCTGGAGGGGTCCAGGGCTGCTGGGTCAACTCTGAAAGTGGTTGATGATTTGTTAAGGAATGATATATCAGTTTAGGTGCTATGTGATATGTTGCTCTAGCCTTCCTTCCTTCCTCCCTCCCTTTCAGTCAATATTTGCCATTTATATTGAACATCTGCTCACTGCCGAGCACTATTCTTAGTATTACAGACAGAGATGAAGATGGGGCCTTGGTGTGTGTGGTAATTAGGTTCAGGTGTCAACTTGGCTAGGTGAAGGTGCCTAGTACTATTACTGTGGCCATGAGCTAATGGCATGTGAACCTCATCTGTTTCTGATTACATCTGCAGTTGGTTAGGAGGTGTGCCTGCTGGAATGAATGATGTTTGATTTAATTGGCTGGTACTTAAATGAGAGAGTTCAACGTGCACAGCCAAAGCAGCTCAGCATACCTCATCTCAGCACTCGCAGCTTAGCCCAGGCCTTTGGAGATGCAGAAAGAAATCACCCCAGGGAAAGTTGTTGGAACCCAGAGGCCTGGAGAAAAGGCCAGCAGAAATCGCCCTGTGTCTTCCTCACATAAGAAAGAACCTCATTAAGAGTTAGCTGTCTTTCCTCTGAAGAACTATATGTTAACTAAATAAATCCCCTTTTATTGAAAGCCAGTCGGTCTCTGGTGTGTTGCATTCCGGCAACTAGCAAATTAGAACAGCAGTATTGGCTTTCTTGGCTGCCAGCCAGCTGGCAATGTGCTGTCCTACGAGCCGCTCACTGCATGGTAGAACCCGGTTCCACCGCCAGCACCTGTACCACCTGCACCACTGCCACCCCGCTGCCCTACAGCCACAGCCACCGCCACTGCCACCGCAGCCACCTGTTTTGCCTCTGTCTCTGGATGGGCTATAGTGAGTAGGCCATAATCGTTAATGCATAAACATATTCCTCAGTTCTGTGGTGTTCTTAGTCCCACTTTTATGGAGTTCCTGAAGAGCAGTGGAGATTACTGCCAGGCACAGCACAACCTCCATGCAGACAAGTGAACTGTAGAAACTCATTACTCTTGACCAAGAAACCCCCATAAGAGTGGTTAACCTGGACCTAGAAGTGTTGAATTGAAACCTGCAGAGCAGATTTCAGTTCTGACCCAGATGGGGTAAACCTCAGCGCACTTTTTTATATTGCTTCAGTATTACTAGATTGAAGAATCGCTGCTCCTTGTTAGGAGGTTCATTTCATTTCCCGTGACTCCCAACTTCATATTCAAAGCACACAGGATTTCAAATGGAGTATATCGGAGTAGACTTCAATTTCTTTCCATCATTTCTGTTTTCAATTTTTACAGTTCTTTCATAACTCTGAGTGTTTTTTAACTAAATTAACATGGCTTGAATGAACCACAAGCTCCTGTGGAAGTTACATATAAGAACACGAGATTTTTTATTACATACAATCCAATGGATACAGCCTTAAGCAAATTTATAGAGGAACTTGAGAAGTATGGAGCTAGCACAATAGTAAGAGTATGTGAAGCAACTTACCACACTGCTTTTGTGGAGAAAGAAGTCATCCATGTTCTCTATTCGCCTTTTGATAACGGTGCACTGCCATCCTATTAGATTGTTGATGATTGATTAAGCCTTGTAAAAATGAAGTTTTGTCAAGAACCTGGTTGCTGCATTGCTGTTCATTGTGTTTCAGGTCTTGGGAGAGCTCTAGTGCTTGTTGCCCTACCACTGATTGAATGAAGATTGAAGATAGAATGAAATATGAAGATGCAGTACAGTTCATAAGACAAAAAAGGCATGGAGCTTTTAACAGCAGGCAACTTTTGTACTTGGTTAAAATATTGTGCTAAAATGAAGCTGTGCTTCAGAAACTCCAGTGGTCACAGAAACAACTGTTGCATTCGATAAAACAGGAATACCAAATGCCATTACCTTGAAAGTGGACTTGAGGGGGAAGGACCTAATTTGTCCTTATTAGCCAACATGCTGATGAATGTCTAATGAAGGTTCCAATGGATTATTGAAAAGTATTTTACCATACTACAAGTATGACAGAATTGCAACCTCTGTTTCTGGGTAACATTCCACCTATTTGATCACTTAGCAAAAGATTCTTACAGGTCAGAATTTAAAATCGGCTTATTATTTGTTAACAATTGACCTTTCCTGACATCATGCAATATTGAGTTATGTCTTCTTTAAATCTATTTCCATGTCAGAATCTTATATAAGAAATTTGGAGGTATTACATGTCAGTACACCCAGGAAAATAGTTGCATATTTTAGTATCATACAGAACTTAAAATTCCAGGAACTATGAACACTCTAAAACCTTATGTGTTTTATTCCTTCAGTTATTTCAAACATCGAAAGAAGGGGCTTATGGTTATTTGCCTGTTCACTTGTGTTTATATCTCCCACATTCATACCAGTATACCTTAGGTTTGCTAAACCATTGAATTTTGCTGATGTTTTATCCAGTCTTAAGGTGATTATTTTAATACCTATCTATAAATCTCATTTTGTGGCAATAGAGAAAACCTCCATTTTGAAAGTCTACATTGTACAGGAATACGTCTTTAATGTCTTCACACCAAAAAGCTTTACAGTTAATTTAATGTTTGCACTTTTGAGTGCAACTTAACTGGGATGGCCTCACAAATAAATGGAATGGGCTATTAAATATTTTTAGTAAAATGTTGCTTTTGTCTTTTGTAAAATATGTAGAATATGCTCTTTAATTTACTAAATATTTTTTAAAGTCAAAGATACTTTATTATATTAGATACAATAATTTATAATAACAAAATTTCTGAAATCTTTTAATTTTTTCCATGTCTATTGGAAGTTAACAACTATTTATGTTTGAAGTTTAATTTTTTTCCTTCTCTTCCCATTCTCTCTTACAAAAAGAAAAGTAAGTTTCTGCTAATGATTCAGCAAACATCTAATATTTAATAAGCCTTTTGAGCTATCTAACTTAATATTTGGATACCTGATAATTGTTTATTATGTAATTGATAAATGGTGATGTGTATTAATTTTAGTTCAACCATATATTTATACTATCTGGGAATGTGTGGTTGTAGTTTTGTGGGAGAAATAATTTGTCAGTGTTCACTAGCTTGTAAAAACCTAGTGTGAGCACCTAAAGATCTAAATAAATAAAGATATGAAAAAAAAGATGACTAGGATATAATCCCTACACTTAAGTAACTCATTCTACTGTATAGGAATGTTTTCCTAAGACTTTCTCCCTTTTCTTTCCTAGTTATTCCCATCAAAATGTGAGCATCTGTATATATTGTCCTCTACAATGCTGCTCCCTATCAAGACTTCTTTGGGGACTGTTATCCATGTCTCTTATGGGTGGTTGAAAATTGCTATGCAGCACATCTTAGACCCTCCTACTTGCAAGATCTACTTGCAAGACGAATTGTATATTTCTCCCACCTGCTATGAAATGGCTGAATGGAAAGAATGATATAGGAAGAAGGCAGAGAAGTGTTTGCCATGAGGGGAGAGAGAAAATTTTAGAAGAAATTTATATTCTCCTTTCCCAGAACGTCCATCAATAACACTATGAGAGAGAAAATAATGTTAATCAAATATCTAACTTAAAAATTATAGAATATGGCTCATGTTATGTGTAAGAATAATAAAAACAATGAATAAGTTTAAGTTACTTAAAGAACACTTATGGTAGCCAAAACTGTAAAATCCTTTGAAATTATCTTGGTATTGGAAGAGGTATCTCAACTCAAGAATACACCATAGAATACCTCAATGATTATAATCTTTTTCTATGAAAGAAATAATTAGCAGTGGATATTTCCTTTTTGTACACAAAGAAAATTTTAGAATACTATCAGTGGATAATCAATTAAATTATTAATGAACAGAAATATATTGCAATATCTTTTATTAATCTTTTCAATTTCCAATGGAGAATGTATTCTCTTCCAATTTAAGTAGGTTTATTGGTAGTGAATTATTTCAGTTGTTAAAAATCACTATGCTTTTAAACATAATTTAATATTCATTATCTCAATAGGCCTACACAACAATTGTTTGAGGTAGATGGGGAACATATTATCTTCATTGATCAATATGGAAATTGAGGCAAGTGATTGCTAGTGGCTTGTCCATGCTCATACAAGTTAAGGGTCAGAGATAAAAATAGAATTGAGGCCTCCTGATTCCTGATCTAGGACGCTTTCCATTATAACACACTAACTTCCTAGTTGTTCTTTTTAAAATCGAAAATCTATTGTAGACAGAAAATGCCAAATGAAAATATTACCAGTGAAATGAGCAATCTACTAACAAGGATTTATTAAAATGTGTTTGAAATAATATGTCCTGTGCTGCTTTCCTTTTTTGTCTTGTGCTACATTTATTCTAGACTTAAAAATAATAATAGATAAATGCATACCACCAGAAATTTACTAAGAACCCAGTAAGTTCATAATTTTGTGGAGATTTGTGCCCAACGTTAATTCACTTGTCATTCCTCATTTGGAAATCTTTTGTATTATTCTGGACCAGAGTCTTACTAACAATTCAAGAAATGTTGCTGAGTCTAATTCATCCTTTGCAATTAAATAACATTTCTGAGTTTGCTGATCAATTATGGTAGCTGTACCAGATAGGCCTAATTACTTACAGACTTGCCTTGGTTTGTCGGTAAGATGGTCTCCTCAGCAGCGTATGAGGGCACAGTGTCTCTTTCACTTTCTTCTTTAGCTTTACAACTACTAAGAATTTTATGAACATTTAGGTCCTATTTCATTTGCCAAAACTCTGCAATCTATATATGCCCTGTCCAAGACAACACATCCCATTTTACAAAGATGTTTTTCTACAAAGAACACTTATTGGCCCTAGATATGAAATTGACTGGTGTGAACTATTTCAAAGAGAAAATAAAGTTGTTGAAGGAGGCAATATGGTATGAAAAACACTTTCTTTCTCTACAGAGACAGAAAGTAGATACAGAGTTGACTAGGGGTCAAGGTTGGGGAGTAAGTGATTGGTAGAGAGGCAGTTAGGGAGTGAGGAGTTCTTTCTGGGGCTAATGAAAATGTTCTGAAATTGACTGTGGTGACTGATAAATAACTGTGAATATGCTAAAAGCCATTGAGTCGTACATTTTAAATGGATGAATTGTGTGGCATGTGAATTGTTTCAATAAGTTATTTTTTAAAAGTAGCTTTGTACACGTATTTCAATTTTGTCTTTATGAATGTATTATTGCAGTAGGAGGAAAGAGCATATTTTACTTCACAGATTGTTAGCCTGACTTATAGTATTTAAATATTTAGACACATGGATTGTCAGCCTCAGTTTTTCCTCTTACCCTGATTCACAAATGTTAGGGATTGGCCTTTTCTCATTAACAAGGGGACCAAATGACCAAAAAAGTTTTAAATTAAGCAAAAACTTTGCCGTGGAATTGCATCACATCTGAAGTTTCCATGGCTTCTGGAGATCCTACAGTTCTACCAATGAATGTATTGCCCTCTCGAGGAAGGTGTGAACAAAGATAGAATTCCCAGTCTAAACCACCTGCACATTTTCTCCTGAGCCTGTATGGAAAGGAACAGATCTAGGAAGCAGGTGGGTAAAAGAATGAACCTAAGGATGTCCTTGTATACATCTTTCTCCAGGCTGGACTCATGATATGTTCTTGGCACCCTACATCTGCCCGTTCCAGGGTGAATTAAATAGACTCTTTGAAAATCACTGAGACAGATTTAAAGCAAGGTCAAGGCTTCTGCAATATATAGGTAGTTATGGAACCAACTCTTGGTGGAACTGGATCAAAGGGTAGGGGAGGTGGAAGTGGTCATCTTCAAATAGTACACTCAGCCATCTGCAAACCAAACTATGATTGAAGAGAACCACTCAGAGAATCCAAAGGAAATCTGTAAGCTTAGTTGCCTGTTAAGTTGTTTCACATTATTTTAACAGTGCATGAAAAGGGACAATCCTAAGAAGCTTCAATGTAATATGGATAAATGCTTTGAATTATAGCTATTTATGGACAAGCTTTACTCAACTATGGAAATTAGTTGCTGAAATTTTCATTACTGAATGAATTTCATTACTGAAACTAGAGCTATGAATGATTATTCTATCAGAAATAAAAATGGACTGAGAAGGAAAACTCTGGAGTTCTTGTTCTAGTTTTGCTACTTTCCAGCCATGTAACCTAGAACAAGTCACTAAAGTGCTGTAGGCTTCAACCTCATACATGAAAAATGATGGAAAAAATCATGCCTCCTATCTCACAAACTGATACTAGGATCAAATGAGATATATAAGTGAAAATACTTTGAAAATTGTAAGGTAATAATATAAAGTATTATCATTATTGGGTGCATGGGTGGTTCAGTGGTAGAATGCTTGCCTGCCACGCAGGAGACCTGGGTTTGATTCCTGCCCTTTACACTCCCCTCCACCCAAAAAAGTACTGTCATTATTTATTTCACCCTGTGAGAGTTCCCTCAGGATGTTTTGGACTGATTACTATTATTATTATCTCTATTTATTGAAATGAGTTTATTTATATGATTATATAGTAAGATATATTTCTTTTCCAAATACTACAATTCAGAGTTTCAAATCACCAACTATCAAATATCTAAACTTTAATAAATATCATTCCTGAAAAATTTACATTTTTACCTTATCAATTTTGATTACTAATACAGTGATGTGTTTTTCCTCTGAATTCCTATATCTCTTCCCCCTTCTACCATTTAAAAAAATCAGATTATATTTTTATGAGATACCTTTATTGTCAAAATAAACATTACCATTTTATAAATGTCTGCTTTTCTTCCATCTGTCTCTCCCTCCTACATGCATCTACAGCATTGATGGGGAAGGAGCTGCTTAGTTTTTCTTATCTTGACTGTCTTTTAAAGATAAGGAATGTTTATTGCTCCCTTCTTTGTCCCTGAGGCATTTGTTGGTTCCAACAAGACTTGTCTGACTGCTAGACACTCCCTGTGCAACCTTATCCTTTCCAGATAAAGCTGGGAGTAAGACTCTTGCAGGTGTTTTAGTCACTATCCTGGGTGTTCCTAGAGGAAGTAGAACTTCAATCAGACCTGTGTGGAGAACCCTATATGACTGTACAAGAGTCCTCCACCTCAGATAAATACCTGCCACATTTGCATGCTCAGAGTGAGTGATATACTTAAGGAGCTTTAAATAAAAGTGAAAAACATAAAAACGTTAGTATTGTTCCTAATACAAAAACATGAAGATTTCATTATGTAAGAGGGAAACTTCAGCCCCCCAAATATCAGAAGAACACTATGCATTACATTTTTTTCTTTTTAAAATATTTTTATTGCTAAATCTTAACATACAAACATTCCATACATAGTGTACAATTAGCGGCTCACAATATCATCACATAGCTGTGTATTTGTCACCATGATCATTTTTTAGAATGTCTGCATCACTCCAGAAAAAGAAAGAAAAAAGAAAAAATCATATATACCATACCCTTTACCTCTCATTGACACTAGTATTTCCATCTACCCGATTTATTTTAACCTTTGTCCCCCTATTATTTGTTTATTTTTCATCCATACGTTTTACTCATCTGTCCATACACTGCATAAAGGGAGTATCAGTCACAAGGTTTTCACAATCACAGTCACACTTTAAAAGCTATATAGTTATGCAATCATCTTCAAGAATTAAGGCTACTGGATTATAGTTCAATGGTTTCAGGCCTTTCCCTCTAATTACTTCAATACACCAAAAACTGAAAAGGGATATCTTTAGAATGCACAAGAATAACTTCCAGAAGGACCTCTTGACTCTATTTGAAATCTCTCAGCCACTGAAACTTTGTTTCATTTCTCTTTCTCCTTGTGCTCATGAAGTCTTTCTCAATCCCAAAATGCCAGTGCCAGGCTTATTTCTGGGAGTCGTGTCCCATGTTGCCAGGGAGATTTCCACCCCTGGGAATCATGTCCCTCATACTGGGGCGCAGGCAATGAGTTTACCTGCAGAGTTGGCTTAGAAAGAGAAGCCTCATCTGAGCAACAAAAGAGGTTCTCTGGGGGTGACTCTTAGTCACAATTATAAGTGGTCTTAGAGTCTCCTTTACAAGAATAAGTTTCAAAAGGACAAGCCCCAAGATGGAGGGCTTGGCCTATTAAATCAATAGTCCCCAGTGCTTAGAAGAATATTAGATCTTCCCCAAGCAGGGAAGTTTAATAGTTTCACATATTTTCCCAGTCCCTCAAGGGGGACTGTCTTAGTTTGTAACCAGAAGGTAATATACCAGAAATGGAACAGCTTTTAAAAAGAGAATTTATTAAGTTGTAAGTTTACACTTCTAAGATCATGAAAATGTTCAAATTAAGGCACCAGCAAGAAATTACCTTCACTCAAGAAAGGCTGTTGCTGTCTGAAGCCCCTCTGTCTGCTGGAAAGGCACCTGGCTGCTGTCTCTGCCTTCTGGGAGGGCACATGGTGATGTCTGCTAGCTTTCTCTCCTCATTTCATAATGCTTCCCCAGGGATGTTTTCCTTCTGCATCTGTAAAGATCTCTGGCTGTGTGGGCTCTGCTGACTCTTTCCAAAACAGTTTCCTCTTAAAGGACTCCAGTAAGGGACCCACCTTGAATGAGTGGAGGCACAGCTCCATGGAAACTAGCTAATCAAAAGGTCCCACCCACAATTGGGTGGGTCACATCTCCATGGAAACAACTTAATCAAAGAGATCCCACCCAAAATATTGAATCAGGATTAAAGAACATGGCTTTCTGGGGGTACACAGCAGTTTGAAACCAGCACAAGATCTAGTTCATTTATCATATTATTCAAGTTCTCTGTTTCATTATTGATCATTTGTTTAGATGGTCTATCTATTGATGAGAGTGGTGTAATGAAGTCTCCAACTATTATTGCAGAACTGCCAATTTCTCTCTTCAGTTTTGTCAGTGTTTGCTCATGTATTTTGGGACTTTTTTTTTTTTTTTTTGCATGTGCAGGCAGCAGGAATCGAACCCAGGTCTCCTGCATGGCTGGCAAAAATTCTGCCATTGAGCCACCATCACACTACCCTATTTTGGGACATTTTGATTAGGGGCATAAATAGCTATGATTGTTATTTCTTCTTTGTGGATAGCCCCTTTTATTAATGTATAGTATCTTTCTTTGTGTCTTACAATGGATTTTGACTTAAAGGCTATTTTCTCTGATATTGGTATAGCTACCCCAACTCTTTTTTTGGTTAATATTTGCATGGAATAACTTTTTCCAATGTTTTACTTTCAACCAATTTGTGTCTTTGGGTCTAAGGTGAGTCTCTTGTAAAGAACATATAGTTGGATCATGCATCTTTAAATTCAATCTGCCAATCTATGATTTTTGACTGGGTAGTTTAATCTATTGTTTCAGTGTTATTACTGTAAATGCAGTACTCACTTTAGCTACTTTATCCTTTTTTTATGTCACATTTTTTTGTCTTTCTTTTCCTTTGTCGCAATCTCCTTTTCTGTACAGTTTATCTTTGTGATGTCTCTGACTAGTTCCTTTTGCATTTCTGCATTGTATTAGTTTTAAAATACTTTTCTCATGGTTACCCTGAGTTTTATATTATACAACCTACACCTATAATCTATTAATTTGAAAAGATTCCAATTTAGCTTTTATAGCATACACACATTCTGTGTTCGATATCCCTTTTTCTCCTCTTAATCTTGTTTATATTCCACTTTACCACTTTATATTTTGGATGCCTGTTATTAGTAAAAATGCCTTTTCCTTGTGTTCTTGTTTGCTAGCTGCCAAAATGCAATATTCCAGAAATTGAATGGCTTGTAAAAGGAGGAATTCATTAAGTTGCAAGTTTATAGTTCTATGGCCATGAAAATATCCCAATTCAAGCAAGTCTATAAAAATGTCCCATGGAGGCACCAAGAAGAGGTTACCTTCTGTTCTAGTTTGCTAGCTGTCAGAATGCAGTATACCAGAAACAGAATGGCTTTTTAAAAGGGGAATTTAATAAGTTGCTAGTTTACAGTTCTAAGGCCGAGAAAATGTCCCAATTAAAATAAGTCTATAGAAATGTCCAATCAAAGGCATCCATCCAGGGAAAGATACCTTGGTTCAAGAAGACCAATGAAGTTCAGGTTACTCTCTCAAGTGAGAAGACACATGGTGAACACAGTCAGGGCTTCTCTCTCCACTGGAAGGGCACATGGCAAACACGGCATCATCTACTAGCTTTCTCTCCTGGCTTCTTGTCTCATGAAGCTCCCCGGGAGACATTTTCTTTCTTCATCTCCAAATGTTGCTGGCTTGTGGACTCTCTGTTTCATTGTGCTGCAGCATTCTCTGCTCTCTCTGAATCTCTCTCATTACCTCTTTTATAGGACTTCAGAAACTTATCCAGACCCACACAAATGGATGGAGACATGTCTTCACCTAATCCAACTTAACAACCACTCCTGATTAAATCACATCTCCAGGGAGATGATCTGGTTACAGTTTCAAACATACAGTATTGAATAGGGATTATTCTGCCTTTATGAAATGGGATTTAGATTAAAACATGGCTTTTCTAGGGTCCATACAACCTTTCAAACCAGCACACCTTCACTCAAGAAAAGCCAATGAAGTTCAGGGTTTCTCTCTCAACTGGAAAGGCACATGGTGACCATGGTGACATCTGCTAGCTTTCTCTCCAGGCTTCTTGCTTCATAAAGCTCCCCCAGGGGCATTTCCTTCTTCATCTCCAAAAATCTCTTTCTGTGTGGGTTCTGGTAGTTTTCATGGCTCTCATGGGTCTGCTCTCTCCAAAATGGTTCCTCTTTTAAATGATTACAGTAAAGTAATCAAGACCCACCTGGAATGGGTGGAGGTCACATCTCCCTCTAATTCAAGGTTAATACCCCCCACAATTGGTGAGTCATATCTCTGTGGAGATAATCTAATCAATTTCCAACCTGTAGTGCTGAATATGGATTAAAAGAATTCTCTCCATGAGAATCAGGATTAAAACATGGTTTTTCTAGGGTTAATAACCCTTTCAAACCAGCTACCTTATTTCTACTGTATTGACTCTTATACAAATTAAAGGTTAGAATTGTATTTTGAAGGTAGAGCAATGTTGGATTTTGCACTTACTCTTCGACTAATCTTCATTTCTTCATTCTTCTCCAAGCTCCTCTCTCTTGACTTTTCCTTTCAACCTATAGAATTCCCTTTAGTAATTCTTGTAGGTTAGTTCTTTTGTTGATGAACTCTCTCATTTCTGTTTATCTTTGAATATTTTAAACTCCTCTTCATTTTTTAAAAACTCTTTATTGTATAATATAACATATATACAAAGCAAAGAAAGAAAAAAGAATAGTTTTCAAAGCACTCTTCAGCTAGTTACAGGACAGATCCTGGAGTTTTTCATGGGATACTCTATCATCATCTCAGTTTTTTCCATTTAGCTGCTCCAGAACATTAGAGGTTAGAAGGAATAAATATTTTTTATCATCACAATTGACTTTTTTGTGAAATATAACATATATACAAAAAAGCAATAAATTTCAAAACACAGAGCAATAATTAGTTATAGAACAGGTTTCAGAGTTTGGTATGGGTTACAGTTCCACAATTTTAGGGTTTTACTTCTAGCTGCTCTAGCATACTGGAGACTAAAAGAAATAGCAATTTAATGATTCAGCCATTATACTTGTTTGTTAAATCCTACCTTCTCTTTATAACTCCACCATCACCTTTGATCTTTCTATCCCACTCTTTAGGGGTATTTGGGCTATGCCCATTCGAACTTTTTCATGTTGGAAGGGGCTATCATTAATATGGGGTATGGAGATGGAACCAGCTGATTTTATGGAGAGGCTGGGCCGTCTACGTTTCAGGACTTATCTTGTCCAGGAACCCATCCAGAAGTTGTGGGTATCTGGAAAGTTACCCTAGTGCATGGAACCATTGTAGAATCTTACATGTTGCCCTAGGTGTAACATAGGATTGGCTGGAATGGTTTTGGTTGTGGTTTGGCGGTTGTGATAGGTAGCAATGTCTAACTGAATCTTGTGTAAGAGCAACCTCCAGAGTAGCCTCTTGACTCTATTTGACATCTCTCAGCCACTGATACTTTATTTGTTATACTTCTTTTCCCCTTTTTGGTCAAGATGGCATTGTTGATCTCATAGTGACAGGTCCAGACTCATCCCTGGGAGTCATCTCCCATGCTGCCAGGGAGACTGTCACCCCTGGTTGTCATGTCCCATGTAGGGGGAAGAGGAATGATTTTCACTTACAGAGTTGGGCTTAGAGAGAGTGAGGCCACATCTGAGCAACAAAAAAGGTCCTCCAGAAGTAACTCTTAGACATACATATAGGTGGGCTAACCTTCTCAGGTACCCTAATAAGCTTCACAAAAGCAAGCCTCAAGATCAAGGGCTTGGCCTATTGATTTGGGTGTCCCTAATGTTTGACACAGTTTCAGGTGTTTCCCTGGTGATAAAGTTTAAATAGTTCCATATTTTTTCTCCCATCCATCAAGGGACTTTGCCAATAACTTTTTGATTATCTGCTTAATATATTCTAGGATATATCCAGGCATTACATTAAGCTATACAGGATTAAAGGCCCTCATTCTTATTCTGGGCTCCCTGTGCTTTGATTATTTAAATGAGTTATGTAGACAGGTTGAGTTAGATTATGTGCTACAGAAAATTTAGGTTCTGGACAAAATAAACCTTTCTTCACTTGGTCTCAAAAAGTAGGTGAGGTTCTAAAATACAGACAATGTCTTCCTACAGCTGTGTTCTTAATCTTTAATCCTGACCTGATCAGCTTCATTCTTATCTCTAAATACCAGGTCACAGATATATAAAACATCCTCTCAAAATCCAGAAATAATAATTACCTCTCCGGACTAAATGTGACTACTACAAGAGGTTAAAATCTAGGCCCCTGTTTTCTTACAAGCATTTTCTAAATGAGACCATACAATAATTGCTCTTTTGTTTCTGGCTTATTTTGCCTCATCCAATGTCCCAAAGGTTCATTCACAATGCTGTGTGTGTCACAACTTCATTCCTTTTGGTAGCAGCACAATATTCAGTCATATATATACACCATCATTCACCAATCTACTTCTCAGTCAGTGCATCCTTCAACCACCTACATTCATTAGGCATCGTGTAAAATGCCCAAAGTCCCCAGTCCATCAACATTTTCAATTTTAGTTAATTTCATTGTTCCCAAGAGAAAGGTCACCAATGAACATATCCTCACCAAATAGGAAATCTAAATCTTCCTTATCTCTTGTTCCTCCACCCATTATTTACGCTATTGTTGCTGTGGTAGTGCTGATGTTTTCCTGTTATACATAGCCCATAGCATGCGATAGCAGTTTTCTCCCTGCACCAAGGACTTAAGCACTTTTTGTGCATGAATCATACCTTTGAAATAGTTCTTGCAAGAACTTGTTTATATTTCTAGTAATCACTGGGACACATAGCTCTATATAATCCCTTTATTCATGTTCAGCTTTAATATGGTAATATTACTTGTAGACCCACTAGAGAACTGCCTTCAGTTCTACCTATTCCCTTACATTTGAGTTCAACCTCATTAGTTAACTGTTCACCCATCTCTAGCTTCTGTGTATCTCTAAGTCCCCTATATTCTGTATTATAAGTCTCCAGTTTTACCTTTACCATGTTCATAAAAATGGAGTCATACTATATCTATCCTTTTGTGTCTGGCTTATGTCACTAAGCATTATGTCCTCAAGGCTCATCCATCTTGTCATGTGCTTCAGGATGTCATTTCATCTTACTGCTCCATAATATTCCATCGTATGTATATTCCACATTTTGTTAATCCACTCATCTGCTGATGGGCATTTCATTTGTTTCCATCTTTTGGCGATTGTGAATAATGCTGCTATGAACATCAGTGTGGAAATGTCTGTTTGTGACACTGTTTTCAGCTCTTCTGAGTATATACCAAGTAGTGGTATTGCTGGGTCATAGGGCAACTTGATATTTAGTTTCCTAAGGAACTGCCAAACTTCTTCCATAGTGGCTGTACCATTATACATTCCCACCAGCAGTGTATAAGTGTCCAAATTTCTCCACATCCTCCCCAACGTTTGAAGTTTCCTGTTTGTTTAATAGCAGCCATTCTTATAGGTGTATCTTATAGGTGTAGAATGAGAGGTGGTATCTCATTGTAGTCTTGATATTCATTTCCATTATTGCTAATGAAAATGAGCATTTCTTCATGTGCTTTTTAGCCATCTGTATTTGCTCTTCAGAAAAATGCCTATTCATATCTTTAGCCCATTTTATAATTGGGTTGTTTGTTCTTTTGTTGTTGAGTTGTATGATTTCTTTATTTATACAGAATATCAAACCTTTCTCTGGTGTGTGATTTCCAAATATTTTCTCCCATTGAGTTGGCTGCCTCTTCACCTTTTTGACTGTCTTTTGAGGTGCAGAAGCATTTAATTTTGAGGAGTTTCCATTCATCTATTTTTTTCTTTTGTTGCTTGTGCTTTGGGTGTAAAGTTTAGGAAGGTGCCTCCTATTACTAGGTCTTGAAGATGTTTCCCTACATTTTCTACTAGAGGTTTTATGGTGCTAGTTCTTATATTTAAGTATTTGATCCACTCTGAGTTAATTTTTGTATAGGGTGTTAGTTATTGATATCCAGTTCTCCCATGTTTATTTATTGAAAAGACTATTTTGCCCCAGTTTAGTGGATTTGGGGACCTTGTCAAAAATCAGTTGACCATAGATTTGGTGGTCTATTTCTTCACTCTCCATTTGATTCCATTGGTCAGTGCTTCTGTCTTTGTGCCAGCACCATGCTGTTTTGACCACTGTGGCTTTATAATAACTTTTAAAATCAGGAAGTGTTAATCCTATCCCTGTGTTCTTCTCTTTTTAGGATACTTTAGTTATTGGAATCTCTTTCCTTTCAGATGAATTTGGTAATTAGCTTTTCGAAGTCTTCAAAGTAGGTTCATGGAATTTTTATTGGTACTGCATTGAATCTGTAGATCAATTTGGGTAGAATTGACATCTTAACTATATTTAACCTTTCTGTCCATGAGCAGGGAATGTCTTCCCACCTATTTAGATCTTTGATTTCTTATAACAATGTCATGTAGTTTTCTGTGTACAAGTCCCTTACATCCCTAGTTAAGTTCACCCCTAAGTACTTGATTCTTTTAGTTGCTATTTTGAATGGATTTTTTTCCTTAACTGATTCTTTTAGTTGGTTAACTGGATTCTATTCAAAATAGTTGCTATTTTGAATGGGATAGCAACTAAAATGGAATATTTTCATTAACTGACTCCTCAGTCGGGTCATTGCTTGTGTATAGAAATGTTACTGATTTTTGTACATTAATTTTATATCCTGCCACTTCGCTGAATTTGTTTATTAGCTCAAGTAACTTTGTTATAGATTTCTCAGGATTTTCCAAGTATAGTATCATGTCATCTGCAAACAGTGAAAGTTTTACTCCCTCCTTTCTAATTTGTATGCCTTTTATTTCTTTGACCTTTCTGATTGCTCCAGCTAGAACTTCTAGCACAATGTTGAATAATAGTGGTGACAGAGGGTATCCGTGCTCTTTCCTGATCTTAGGGGGAAGGCTTTCAGTTTATCTCCATTGAGTATAAAGCTAGCTATCATGTTTTTCATATATGCCCTTTATCATATCGAGGAAGTTACCTTTGACTCCTATCTTTTGAGGTTGTTTATCAGAAAATGATGTTGAAGTTTGTTGAATGCTTTCTCAGCATCAATCAAGATGATCATGTGATTTTTCCCCTTTTATTTGTTAATATGCTGTATTACATTAATTGATTTTCTTGTGTTGAACCATCCTTGCATTCCTAGTATAAACCGCACTTGGTCATGATGTATAATTCTTTTAATGTGTTATTGGATTTGATTTGTTAGTATTTTGTAGAGAATTTTTGCATTGATGTTCATTAGGGAAATTGGCCTGTATTTTTCCTTCCTTACAGCATTTTTACCCAGATTTCATATTAAAATGATCTTCATAAAATGAGCTAGGTAGTATTCCTTTTTCCTCAAGTTTTTGGAAAAGTTTGAGCAGGATTGGTGTTCTTTTTGGAATGCTCGATAAAATTGCCCTGTGAAGCCATTCAGTCCAGAGTTTTTTTTTTTTTTTTTTTAGAAATATTTTTGATGACTGATTGAATCCCTTTATTTGTAATTGGTTTGCTGAGATCTTCTATTTCTTCTTGAGTCTGTGTAGCTTATTCATGTGTTTCCAGGAATTTTTACATTTCATCTAAGTTGTCTAGTTTGTCAGCATATAGTTGTTCATAGCATCCTCTTATGATTTTTTTTTCTTCTGGATCTATGGTAATGCACCCCTTCTCATTTCTGATTTTGTTTATTTGCATCCTCTCTTTTTTTTTTTTGTCAGCCTAGATAGTGGCCTACCAATTTTATTGATTTTCTCAAAGAATGAACTTTTGGTTTTACTGTTTCTTTCTATTGTTCTTTTTTCTTCCATTCATTTAACTCTGCTTTAATATTTGTTATTTCTCTTCTGTTTGCTTTGGGATTAGTTTGCTGTTGTTTCTCATGTTCCTCCAGGTGAACAGTTAAGTCCTTGAATTTTGCTCTTTCTTGTTTTCTTGTGTTTTTTTTTTTTCTTTCTTGTTTTTAAATATAGGCATTTAGGGCAATAAGTTTCCCTCTCAGCACAGTCTTTGCTGCATCCTTAAGTTCTGATATGTTGTATTCTCATTTTTCATTCCTTTCCACATAGCTACTTATTTCTCTAGCAATTTCTTCTTTGACCCACTGGCTGTTTAAGAGTGTGTTATTTAATCTCCATATATTTGTGAATGTTCTCATTCTTTGGTGGTTATTAATATCCAGCTTCATTCCATTGTGATCAGAGAAAGTGCTTTGAATAATTTCAATGTTTTCAAATTTATAAAGACCCATTTTCTGCCCCAGCATATGATCTATCCTGGAGAATGTTCTATAAACATTAGAGAAGAATGTATATCCTTGTGTTTTGGGGTGCAATGACCTATTACATCTGTTGATGTCTAATTCATTTATCAAGATGTTTAACTTCTCTGTTTCCTTGTTGATCTTCTGTCTGGTTGTTCTATCTATACAGGAGAGTGGTGTATTAAAGTTTTCTCCTATTATTGTTGAAACATATATTGCTCCTTTCAGTTTTGCCAATATCTGTCTCATGTACTTTGGAGCTCCTTCATTGGGACCATTTATGATTGTTATTTCTTCTTGGTGGATTGTCCATTTTATTAATATATAGTGCCCTTCTTTGTCTCTTATGATGGCTTTATATTAAAGTCTATTTTGTCTGCAATTAGTATAGCTACTCCTGCTTTCTTTTGGTTTCAACTTGTGTGGAACATCTTTTTCCATCCTTTCACTTTCAGTTTACTTGTATTCTTGTGTCTAAGATGAGTCTCTTGTAAGCTACATATAGCTGGTTTATATTTCTTAATCCATTCTGCCAATCTCTATATTTTGATTGGTATGTTTAGTCTGTAAACATTCCAAGTTATTACTGAAAAGGCATTTCTTGAATCCACCATCTTATCTTTCGGATTTTGTCAGCTCTATATATTCTTTTCCTCCTTTCTCTCTCTCTCTTTTTTTTTTAAATTTGCATATGGGCAGGAGGCACCAGGGATCGAACTCCAGACCTCCAGCACGGCAGGTCGGAGCTCTGCCTGCTGAGCCACGGCAGCCGCCCTCCTTTCTCTTTTAATCCTTTAAGTTATCCTTACTGGTACTCTTCAATTCTGTGCCCTCCTCCAAACCTCCCTCTCTTGTCTTCTTTTTTCTCAGCTGGCAGAGCTCCCTTTAGCATTTCTTATAGGGGTGGCCTCTTCTTGACAAATTCTTCCAGGATTTGTTTGATTGTGAAAATTTCCATCTCTACCTCAGTTTTGAAAGACAATTTGGCTGGGTACAGAATTTTTGGCTGGAAGTCTTTCTCTTTCAGGATTTTAAATATATCATACCACTGCCTTCTTGCCTCCATAGTGCCAGCTGAGTAATCTTATGTAGTTTCCCTTGTATATAGTAGGCTATTTTTCTCTTGCCATTTTCAGGATTTTCTGCTTGTCTTCAACATTTGATGGACTGATTAGTATGTATCTCGGGGAGGGGCTATTCGGATGTATTCTATTTGTAGTTTGTTGGGTTTCTTTGATTTGCATATTTATGTCCTTTATAAGGGTTGGGAAAATTTCCCCCATTGAATCGTCAATTAATCTTCCTAGTCCATTACTCTTCTCATCTTCTGGGACATCAGTGATTCTTATATTTGTGTGCTTTGTTTCGTTGATCATTTTGCTGTGATCCAATTCAAATTTTTCCATCTCTTTTGCCATTTGCTGTTTTGAGTGTTCAAAATCAATAGTCCAGTTCTCTAGTTTGCTTATTCTTTCTTCTGCCTATTCAAATCTGCTGTTGTGTATATCTTGAGTATATTTTTTATTTGTTCTACTGTATTTTTAATCTCTGTGATATCTGCTATTCTTCTATTTATTCTTTCAAATTCCTCTTTATGTTCTTCTAGTGTCCTGTTGATCTCCTTTTTTGTCGTTAGCCATCCTATTTATTTTATTTAGTAGTGTTATATGAAAATCTTTGATTAGTTGTTCCAAAGTCTGTGTCTCCTTTGGTCTTTTAATTTGGCCATTAGGCTGGGCTATGTCTGTCTGCATCATGATATGCTTAGTGAACTTCTGTTGTTTTCAGGCATGTCAATATCTTGTTAGGTTTACTTTGCATGTTGATTTTCTTCAGTAGTCTAAAGCTTTGTATTTGCGGGATGGATGTGGAGTAGGATGTGGGGCATGGCTTTGGGTCAGAACAGTGCGGTGATGTGTTGCAGTGCAGGCATAGGCAAAGGTTAGGGATGCTATGCTGATGCTTCCTACTCACTATCTGCGCACTCCTGTGGGCTCTGGGTTTCCCTTTGAAAAGGGGTGCATTGGACTGTTTGCACCAGCCTGATGTTCTCCAGTTCTCTGCTTCTCATTACTTCAGCTTTTGCAACCAGCGCCTCCCTATGTGGGGTAGAAGACCCTCCCAGGTCATTTATACCCTGGAATCACTGTTTCAGTCACCTTCCTACCCCTTCTCTAGCTGTTCCTTGGAGCAGTGGTGAACTTAATCTATCCTATTCTGCCATCTTCCTGGAACCCCTCCACTTCATTTTTAAAAACAGTTTTGCAAGATAAAGAATTTTTGACTGGCAGTTTTTCTCTTTCAGTACTTTCTCACTTCCATGGTTTCTGATGAGAAATGAGCACTTAATCTTATTGAGGTTCCATAATATATGACGAATTGCTTTTCTCTTGCTGCTTT
Organism: Myrmecophaga tridactyla; assembly: GCA_004026745.1. NCBI lineage: Eukaryota > Metazoa > Chordata > Mammalia > Pilosa > Myrmecophagidae > Myrmecophaga > Myrmecophaga tridactyla. The sequence goes on along the minus strand of PVIY010004451.1, from coordinate 76,948 downwards.
CAAAATTATCTCTATGTTTGGCATTTGGCATTCTGATTACTATGTTTCTCAGAGTCAGTCTATTAGGATTTATACTGTTTGGAGTATGTTGCACTTCTTGAACATGTTTATTTATGTCTTTCATAAGAGTAGGGAATTTTCAAGTATTTTTTCTTTTCTTTCTTTCTTTCTTTTTTTTTTGCATGGGCAGGCACCAGGAATCCAACCCGGGTCTCCAGCATGGCAGGCAAGAACTCTGCCTGCTGAGCCACCATGGCCCACCCCCTCAAGTATTCTTACTGTCCCTTTTCCATTCTCTTTCCCTCTGGGATACCCATGATGCATATGTTTGCGCACTTTGTGCTACCATCCAAATCCCTGAGCTATCGCTTAATTTTTTTAAATTCTTTTTGTTCTTCTGACAATTTCAATTGTCTTGTCTTCTAGTTCATTGATTCTTTCTTCTTACCGTTCAAATCTGCTGTTGCTGTATTTAGTGTGTTTTTAATCTCTACTATTTTGTCATTCATCTTTATAATTTCTTCTGTTTCTTTTTCAACTTTTAAATTCTTCTTTATACTCATACATTGTCTTCCTAATACCTTTTATCTCTTTATTCATATCTTCATTCATCTCCTTAGAATTCATTTAGTAGATTTGTTTGAACTACTTGAATTAGTTGTTCCAAATCATGTGTCTCCTCTGAAACTTTAGTTTGTTCCCTTGCCTGAGCCAAACTTCCTGGTTTTAGTTTGGCTTGTAATTTTTTGCTGATTCTAGTTCTCTGGTTATCTAAATGAGTTAACTCTGAAGGTCAGTTTCTCCCTCTTGTCTTGGTTTTTATTGTTGATTAGGTTTGTGTTAAGGCTTTTCTGTGATGATTGTTCTGACTTCTTGTAGACCTTTAGAATAGCCAGTATTTAAGTGATCAGGTTTTCTCATTTCTTCATATGATTCTTACCCTTGGTTACGTGGCACAATTTTTAAGATTGCACTTTTTGTGTAATTGTTTCACCTTCAGGAGTAAGCCTCCCTTTCCCTGTTCCTTCTCCATGAATCTTGATCAGTTGTGTTTGTTTTTGTTCAGAATTTTCTCCCCAGCTTCTATGATTTGTTTAAATTCTATCCCTCCCTGAGTGTCTTGCTTTCATTAAACTTTTCAGTTCTGGTGCCCATGAGTCTTACAGCAGTTCAGTTTAACACTAACCTTTTTTTTCTTTGAGGCTTTTCTGCCTTCAGTTTATTTCCCAGTATGGTATCTTGCCCCAGGAAGCCATATGGGATCAGTTCAGAAAGAAGGGTCACTCCAGAAAAGCCCATTTTTGCATTTAGGTGGTCCCACCTATAGAAACTGGATTGAGTGAGCACACCTCTTGCCTGTCACAGTTCTACCACAGTGTCTCTCTCTCTCTCTCTGTCTCTTTATATCATCTATCTATCTATCTATCTATCTATCTATCTATCTATCTATCTATCTATCTATCTATCTATCTATCTCTATTTCTTTTATTCCCTCAGAGACCCTTTTGTATGGAGTACTCATCAGTGACTTGTGTTCTACCCTGGGTCACTGTGCGCTTGTCTCTATGCCTGGTTAGTTAGCATGGGGTTCTAATTAACTGCTGTGAGTGCCTCTATAATCTGTGTCCTTGATGGGAACTGGGAGTGGATATGGGACCCTGCCTCTGAGCTACTCCCATATTGTGTGAGACTGAGTGAGGGGGAGGGAAGAAGACTAGGAGGTCTGGGGCAGAAATTTCCTACCTGATATTTTTCTCTCTCTCTTTTTTTTTTTTTTAATTTGCATATGGGCAGGAGGCACCAGGGATCGAACTCCAGACCTCCAGCACGGCAGGTCGGAGCTCTGCCTGCTGAGCCACGGCAGCCGCCCTTTCTCTTTTTTTTGATTCAGTATTTTTGGAGTCCTTCTTCATTCTTTACTTTCCTCCAGAGTTCTAAGCAAGTGGGCTTTGTCCTTTTATGCACTGAATCTCTGGGGAGGTTTTGTCAGGGGATGTCTTACGTTGCCATGTTGATGACATCACACACCCCCAAAAGTGACCTTTTTTTATTATTAATTTTTTTAAATACCAATAAACACCAAACAAACACAAACATTCTTAACTTTTGATCATTCCATTCTACATATATAATCAGTTATTCACAATATCATCACATAGCTGCATATTCATCATCATGATCATTTCTTGGAACATTTGCATCTATTCAGAAAAAGAAATAAAAAGAAAACAGAAAAAAATTCATACATACCATACCCCTTAGCCCTCCCTTTCATTGATCACTAGCATTTCAATCTGAATTTATTTTAACATTTGTTCCCCCTATTATTTTTATTCTATATGTTTTACTCATCTGTTGATAAGGTAAATAAAAGGAGCATCAGACAGAAGGTTTTCACAATCACACAGTCACACTGTGAAAGCTATATCATTATAGAATCATCTTCAAGAAACATAGCTACTGGAACACAGCTCTACATTTTATGGCAGTTCCCTCCAGCTTCTCCATTACATCTTGACTAACAAGGTGATATCTATTTAATGCATAAGAATAACCTCCAGGATAACCTCTTGACTCTGTTTGGAATCTCTCAGTCATTGACACTTCATTTTGTCTCATTTCACTCTTCCCCCTTTTGGTCGAGAAGGTTTTCTCGTTTTCTTGATGCTGAGTCTCAGCTCATTCTATGGTTTTTCTCAATCCCTTGATGCTGAGTCTTAGCTCATTCCAGGATTTCTGTCCCACTTTGCCAGGAAGGTCCACACCCCTGGGAGTCATTTCCCACATAGACAGGGGGAGGGTGGTGAGTTTGCTTGCTGTGTTGGCTGGAGAGAGAGGCCACATCTGAGCAACACAAGAGGTTCTCTTGGGGGTGACTCTTAGGACTAATTTTAAGTAGGCTTGACCTATCCCCTGTGGGGTTAAGTTTCATATGAACAAACCCCAAGACTGGGGGCTCAACCTATAGCTTTGGTTGTCCACACTGCTTGTGAGAATATCAAGAATTCAACTTAGGGAAGTTGAATTTCCCCCCTTTCTCACCATTCCCTGAAGAGGAGTTTGCAAATACTTTTTTATTCACTGTTCAAATCATTCTGGGATTTATTGGGGCATCACTCTTCTCCACACCTCTCTCTTCTGTCTTCATATCTGTCTCTAGTGCTCCCTTTAGTATTTCTTGCAGAGCTGGTCTCTTGGTCAGAAATTCTCTCAGTGATTTTTTGTCTGAAAATGTTTTAATTTCTCCCTCATTTTTGAAGGACAATTTTGCTGGATATAGAATTCTTGGTTGTAGTTTTTCTCTTTTAATAATTTAAATATATCATCCCACTGTCTTCTTGCTTCCATGGTTTCTGCTGAGAGATCTGTGCATAGTCTTATTGGGCTTCCCTTGTATGTGATGGATTGCTTTTCTCTTGCTGCTTTCAAGATTCTCTCTTTCTCTTTGACCTCTGACATTCTGATTTGTAAATGTCTTGGAGTATGTCTATTTGGATCTATTCTCTGGGGTACGCTGCACTTCTTGGATGTATAATTTTAAGTCTTTCATAAGAGTTGGGAAATTTTCAGTGATAATTTCCTCCATTAGTTTTTCTCCTCCTTTTCCCTTCTCTTCTCCTTCTGGGATACCCACAACACGTATATTCTTGTGCTTCATATTGTCTTTCAATTCTCTGAGTCCCTGCTCATATTTTTCCATTTTTTTTCCCTATATTTTCTTTTTCTTGCTGGATTTCAGATGTTCTGTCCTCCATTTCACTAATCCTATGTTCTGTCTCTTGAAATCTACTGTTGTAGGTTTCCATTGTTTTTTTCATCTCTTCTACCTTGCCTTTCATTCCCATAAGTTCTGTGATTTGTTTTTTCAGACTTTCCATTTCTTCTTTGTGTTCATTCCTTGCCTTCTTCATATCCTCCCTCAATTCATTGATTTGGGTTTTGATGAGGTTTTCCATGTCTGTTAGTATATTCTGAATTAATTGTTTCAACTCCTGTATCTCATTTGAGTTGTTGGTTTGTTCCTTTGACTGGGCCATATCTTCAATTTTCCTAGTGTGATTTGTTATTTTTTGCTGGTGTCTAGGCATTTAGTTACCTTAATTAGTTTATTCTGGAGATTGCTTTCACTTCTTTTACCAAGGGTTTTCTTGCTGGATGAATTTGTTGTCTATATGTTCTTTGACATTCAGTTCAGCTTTATCTGGACCTCTAGCTTAAGTTTTGTTTAACAGAGGAGAATTTTTCAGTTCTTGTTTTCTTGTTTCTTGCCCTGCCTGTATGGGCCTTTCCCACCCCCCACACACCCTTAGAAGGGTCTGCATAGGTATTACAGACCCCAGCTGGATTTCCCAAACCAAACTGGCCTCCTGTCAGGAGAAAAGAGTCACCTGTGTTGTTTTTCCCTGAGGGTGAGACCAAGCAGGTTGAAAGATTTTCTTGTGAAGAAATCTGGACTCTGTTTTTCTCATCCTGCCCAGTATGTGGTGCCTGTCTGCCTGCAGGTCCCACCATCATAATTTGATGCGGTACCTTTAACTTTGGCAGACTCTCCCTGCTGGGGCATGGTAGAGACAGAGGAGAGGTTGTAGGATGGTTTTAATAGCTTCAAATTACCAAGACCTGGTGTCTGAATTCCTTGAGGGAGGGATTCCACCTGAGCTGGGCTTCACCCTTCCCCTGGGGAAGGCACAGGTTCCAGACAAGCCCCCAAATGAGCTTGTTTCTGCCTATGCCTGGGGCAGTTGCAGCCCGAGAAGCCCCAACGCTGTATGCAAAGGCAGTCAAGCCTTTGTAGAAACACAGCCACAAAAACTTGTTTCCTTCTTTTTTGTTGTTGTTTTCCTTTGCCTGTCAGCCCTGCCCCCTTGGCACTGGGGTAAATATGAGCAACCTCCACTTTGCCCAGGTTCACCTAAGCTGGGGACCTATTTTTAGTAGTCAGAATTTGTTAATTAATTCCACAATTGGCGTTTAGTTGCACTCAGCCCCTGCTGCTGGTAAAGTCTCTTTCCTGTCCCCTCTGGGAAGCAGCCTGTGGGGGAGGGGTGCCAGCTGTCGCAGCTTGGGGAGCTCACGGTTCGGGGGGAGGGGTGCTCGCAGCTGGTCCAGACTGGGGTATGATGTGTGTCCGGTCACTGACATGGCCCCAGGAGATGTTCTGTACTGTTTCTGGTTATTTAGTAGTTGTTCTGGAGGACAAACTAAAATGCACACATTATTAAGCCGCCATCTTGACCCGGAAGTTCTTTTGCCCTTTCTGAGCTCCAGGGATTATTCCCTTTGATCCCTTCAGCTGTTATTTTTCTCTGGCCTTAGGTATTCTCTTCACACACATGAACTCATCAATATTCAGCTGAAAACTCCAGGATACCCTCTGAAGATTTCCAGAGTTCTCTATGTCCTGCTCTCTTTTCTTTGGTTCTCTGCCCTGGGAATTTTAACTTCTTAGTCATTGAAAATTCCTAGCTCCACTACCTTAATTTAGAGAGAAAGCCAGGTTCTGCCTGAGCTCCCACTCCCTACATTACAGCCTGGAGTAAGCTGGGGTCAACCTTAGATATCGCTTGTTTGTTTCTCCTCTCTCAGGGATTACTGTCATGTGCTGTCTGATATCCATTGTTTGAAAACCATTGTCTCATTATTTTGCATATTTTAATTGATTCAGACAAGAGAATAAATCCAGAACATGTTTCTCCATCTTGGTTGGACTTTCCTTTGAGAAATTTATTTTTAGAAACCTTAATGTGAGGTTTTTATCCCTATAGACATATTAATTTTGTCATTTTAAGTTATCTTCCATCACTTTGCCTTTCTTGCTTTACCTAGTACGTACAAGTAAGCATCATTTCTAGATTTTTGTCACACAGATCAAATATGTAGTTTAGAATAAGGTCAAGGACAGAATTCAAGCCCTAAACAGTGTTCATTGAGAACAATGTTCCAAAGAGTGGCAGAATTGCCTCATATTAACAGCGTGGAGCATACACGCCCCTCTCTTGTCCATAAGAAGAATAAGAGAATCACTATAATTTTGTTTGCTGAAGTTAAGATATTCTATGTTCATGGCCTTCTCTATTCTAAGTTTAGAAATACAATCAAAATAATTTAGTATATTCCATATTGCTTGTTCTAAATGAATTCATGTTGGCATCTAGAGCTCTCTGCTTCTGAACAATTCTATAACCCTTCCCAGAATTGGTCTAAAAATTCACATCAAGATTATATAGATGTATAGCTTCCAAATTTACCTTTTCTAAAAACTAACATTTGTCCATTTCTGATTTTCTAACATTGCTCTTGTTTATTATGATTTTTCAAATTGTCAGCACTGTTGCTGGGATTTTATTTGTGTATTTCTCAATATTCTTGATGGTTTCTCCAGAATATCTTGGTAGATTACCCAGCTACATGAAGTTCCTTCCATATAAAGAGACTGAATGCATATGGATAGAATAAAAAAAATAGTTAATTTGGGTCAGAGTATTTGATGAAATGTAAATCCCTTTCTCATATTGTATAATCTGACAAAGAGTTTCAAGTATATATGTTTTTACAATCATCAGTTTGAATACTATTCTCTTTGATGGAGAAAAAAGAAAACTAGGAGCTGGGAATACTGCTTTTCTTATGTCATTTATTAGCATAATCTGCTGTCTGAATCACTAAACAATACCTGATGGTTCAAGCAGCAGTCCTGACCTGTCATTGCTATTTTCTTGGTCAGAACACAATCTATAAAGTACTTTGTTAAAGTCCTTGGTGTTTTTTGCCCTGGGGCATAACGTGGTCCATTCTGTAACATTTAGCTTTTCTGAGATTATTCATAAAGGTTCTCAACATTCTTATAGGCTCACACCATTCTTTGTGTACCAACATCAGTGTACACTAATAATATTTTCTTTCAGAATAAACTACTAGAAAACAGTATATGACTGACTACATGGCTGTAAAAACTGAATTTATTATTGATTTAAAAAACTTAACCTCTTCATATGCACAAAGATAAATAAAAGCATGAGAAACCGTTTCCAAAACAAAAAGTCTTAGATTTAATAATCTGGTGTAACAGTGATGTCAATAATTGAATAAAAATGACAGCTGTGTGGATAGAAAATAAATATTAGTGTACAAATTACATGATGAAAAGGACAAGATTAACTGGTTCAAATGTTTATTTATGTGACAAAAAATGTGTAACTCTACATCTTATAATAAAGTCATACTCTTTTGGCAAGTTTTATTGTTTTGTGTAAGGGTTGACTCTTTAGAGAACTCTGCCACTGAGTCACTGTTGCCCACATGGCTTGACTCTAAATAAATAAGTTACTAATAAATGAAACTGGTTTCTAGATAATGGGTAATTGTGGTGCAACACTGTCATAACTGCAACAACTTTACTTCCTTCTTCATCTTTGGAGGTGGCTCTTCATTGTTCTATGATGCAAAGACTTGCATGAACAACAGCTGAGGATTAAACTCTTCTTGGATGGACAAGTCATAGGCATCAGCTCTGGGTAAAACAGAGAAGCCTGACCACTGCCTTTTCCATCCCCATATGTCCTGATCTAAACACTACAGGAGCACCATTCAACCCAATATGATACATTGTTACATGTTTCCTAGGCATACAATCAACATGGCATTGAGCCAAGAATGGTACCTACTTTTTGTTTCCTAACAAACTTGCGATGATAACCTGTCAAATAATTGCCTAGAATTGTGTAGGAAACAGGCTTTCTGAGCATTTATAAGAGGTATAAGTGGTCATGGTTTCCTGCATTTGAGAAGTATATAACTGTATCAGCGGTAATTGGATTTCTTGTCATGGTTGCAATTGTTAGTACTTAATTAACATTTACTCTGTGTTTACCATGTGCGAAACATCCAAAGTGATTTAAACATATAACTCAATCCTAACAACTACCCCTTGAGGTTGGTAACAGTATCCTTTTTTATGAGGAAACTAAGATAAAGAGGGATTAATTACTTTTGCCTAAAGTCACATAACCAGAAAGAACATCCAGAGAGCTCAACCACTGAGCCTGTCCTGAAAACCCTTACGCTACAGTGCATCTCCCTATAAAAATAGCTAAAATTCATTGAGTCTGTATGTTGTACAGGATACTGTGCCAAATGCTTTATCTATATCATTTCACTTGTGAAATAGACTGGCTCCCTTACTTCACTCAGGTCCCTGCACTCATGTCATCCCTAAAATAGGTTTCCCTCATGACCCTATCTAAAATAGCACTTCCTGTTTTTCACATAGAACTTTCAATAACTGACATACATGTTTATTATTTCTCTCTCTCAGTAGAATGCAAGATTCGAGGGCAAGAACTTTGTTTTGTATCCCCAAACAAACATAGTATTTATCATGTGGTAGGTACCCAAAAACAAGCAAATGAATGAATGCGTTGAAAAAGAGCACATAACAATCGCATCAATGTTGGGTATACTCATTGAGCTGGTTTGAAAGGAAGTATGCCCCCTAAGAAAAGCCATGTTTTAATATAAATCCCATTTCATAATGGTAGAATAATCCCTATTCAATACTGTATATTTGAAACTGTAATGAGATCATCTCCCTGGTTGATGTGATTTAGTCAAGAATGGTTGTTAAACTGGATTAAGGGATGACATGTCTCCACCCATTTGAGTGGGTCTTGATTGGTTTACTGGAGTCCTATAAAAGAGGAAACATTTTGGAGAATAGAGATTCAGAGAGAGCAACACTACGAAGCAGAGAGTCCACCAGCCAGCGACCTTTGGAGATGAAGAAGGAAAATGCCTCCTGGGGAGCTTCATGAAACTGGAAGCCAGGAGAGAAAGCTAGCAGATGATGCCATATTCGCCATGTGCCCTTCCAGCGGAGAGAGAAGCTCTCACTGTGTTCGCCATGTGCCGTCTCACTTGAGAGAGAAACTCTGAACTTCATCGGCCTTCTTGAACCAAGGTATATTTCCCTGGATGCCTTTGATTGGACATTTCTATAGACTTGTTTTAATTGGGACATTTTCTCGGCCTTAGAACTGTAAACTAGCAACTCATTAAATTCCCCTTTTTAAAAGCCATTCCGTTTCTGGTATATTGCATTCCAGCAGCTAGCAAACTAGAACACTCATTTATATAATAAATATGTATTGAGTGCCTACAGTGTGTCAGGCACTGTTATAATCACTGAGGATACTGAATGAACAAAGTAGACAAAAATTCCTACAGTTATGGAACTTACATTCTACTGGGTAGGGAGTGGAGGGGATTGGTAGGGAGGGAGAGTCAGAAAAGAAAGAAGATAAATAAGTCAGCTAGATAAGACTATAGGATCTTTTAGACCACTGCTGTCCAAAGTAAATATATCAGGAGCCACTTATGATTAAGTATTACCAATTAAAGTGTCCAAATTCAGTATGTGTTATAAATGTGAAATATATACTGGATTTTGAAGACTTAGTAGGAAAAAAATGATGTTAAATACATTATTAATAGCTTTAAAAATGTTGATTACTGGTTGAGATGATATTTTCGATATACTGGGTTATATTAAATTTTCTAGTAGCCACATAAAAAAAAGTGTAAGAGAATACAGGCAAAATTAATTTTTAACAAACTTTTTATTTTGGAATAATTTTTGATTTACAAAAAAGTTACAAAGATAATAACAGAGAGTTGCCATAGACACCTCACCCAATTTTCCCTATTGTTAAGAACTACATTATTGTGGTATATTTGTCAAAACTCAAAACCAAATGTTCCACACCAATGCAAGGTGTTAGGTATAGGGTGGTATATGCGAACCCTATATTTTATGCATGACTTCTAAGGCAACCCATGATTTCTCTAATTAAAAAAAAAACAACTCAGAAACCAATGATAATTTACCATTAATTAAATGCCATATCTTATTCAGATTTCATCAGTTTTCTTCCATAATGTCTTCTTTCTGTTCTGGAATCCAATCCAGGAATTGCATTTAGTTGTCATATCTCCTTACTTTTCTCTAGTATATGTCAGGATGAAATTAATTTTAATAATACATTTTATATAACCCAGTATATTGAAAGTATATCAACCAGTGATCAACATTTTTAAAGCTATTAACAATATATTTAACATCATTTTTTTCCCTAAGTCTTCAAAATCCAGTATATATTTTACATTTATAACACATACGGAACTTGTACACTTTAATTGGTAATACTTAATCATAAGTGGCTCCTGATATATTTCCTTTGGGCAGCAGTGGTCTAAAAGATCCTATAGTCTTATCTAGCTGACCTATTTATTTATCCTCTTTCTTTTCTCACTCTCCCTCCCTATCAATCCCCTCCACTCCCTACCCAGTAGAATATAAGTTCCATAACTTTTTTAAGTTCAATACATTTATAACATACCGAATTTGGACACTTAAATTGGCAATACTTAATCTGCATTTATATTTTACAAAATTTACAGCTGAAAAAGTAGATGCACATACTCAAGTTGTTCCAAGCATAAAGTTTCTAATAATTCACAGTCATTAATATTTTAAAAATTATTATAGAGGTAAAAAAATCATTTACATATACCCATATGCTTTCTATTTCATTCTTCATTCTTGCAGATTTTTGTTTCCACCTGGTGTAATATTCTTTCTACTTGAAGGAAAGAGTGAATTTAAAAATAAAATTAAGGGTCTGGGTTTATAACATGTAGAAATCAGATGGAAGACTAAAATAAGCACAAGGTGCAGCTGGGGGAATAGAAGTATATCACAGTACAATTCTTATATAATACATAAAGTAGCATGATATTATTTGCAGATAGACTACGATAAGTTAGAAATGTATATTGAAAAAACCAGAGCAACAACACATCAAAGAGTATGGTTAACGAGAAATAATGGAGATAAAGTAGAATCATAAAAACAGTCCAAAAGAAGGCAGGAAAAAAGGAAAAAGTTACCAAACACAGATGGACAGAAAACAAAGACTAAGTTGATAGTTACTATATACATACCAGAAAATTTAGATCTCAGAGCAGGAATAATAATAAAGATAAGTGGGATATATATCATCAAAGTAAAAATGACTTGAAATACACAATGAATCAATTTGGCCCAACTAATACTTAAAGAACCCTACGCTCCAAAACAGGTAAATGTACGATCTTTTAAACACCCACAAAACAGACATAAGGAAGAGAACAAAAACTTTTAAAGGATTGAAATAAGAGAAAATGATCGCTGACCATAATGAAATAAAATTAAATCAATATAGGAAAGATATCTGGAAAACAATCTAATATTTTGAAATTAAATAACTCACTTACTAATCCATATATCCCAAAAAAAATCAAATGGAAAATGGAAAAATATTTTGAGCTGGATATTGTAAACAGAATTAATGAAAATGAAACCCTAATGTATCAAGGGGAATGCAGCAAAAGTAATGTTTCAAGGGATTTGTATGGTATTATATTATAGGAAGAAAATTCTCATGTGACATATAATTACACCTTAAGAATCTATAAAAATAAGATTAAGTTAAAAGTATAAAAGTAGCACCCACCAATGTAAAAGTTGCCTTTCAAACACAAAACAAAGCAACAAAAATACATATTTGATCATAGTACTGAAATATACAATTCAATTTAGATGGATCAATAAAGCCTGAATACAAAAAAAAAAAAAGTTTCTAATAATTGCACTATCAGTTTTAAATTTTTATTTATTTAATTAATTTAAAAATTCAGTTTCTTAGGCATACCAACTTCATTGCAAGGGTTCAATAGCCACTTGTGGCTAATGGCCAGTGCATTGAACAGCACATCTAAGACAACTGTAAGGAATTTTGGCTTTTATTCTGAGAGAGATGGGGAGTACTGAAGGGTTTTAGCAAAGAAGTGACATTTTAAAAATCTGATTTAAAATTACTCTCCTAAAAAACATTCTGAAGTGAGGGAAGGATAAAAGCAGATAGACCAGTAAGGAAATTACTGCAGAAATCCAGGTGAGGGACAAATGTGTCTTGGGCTACAGCTGTTGCAGTATGGGGAGAAGTGGTAGGATTCCAGGAATTTCTTGTGGTAGCTGACACAATCTGTTTTTTATGGACCTGATGATACCAAGATTTTTGGCCTGAAAAAAAAAAATGGAACAATGAAGTTTTCTTTTACAGAGAAAGAGATTTTGTAAGACAAAGGTTTGGAAAGAAAAATCAGGGACTCAGTTTTGGACATTTGAATTTAAATGCGTGTTAGACGTTTAAGTGATTATGTAAGTAAACAATGAATATAAATATCTGGAGAATGGGAGAGAGAGTTGCACAGGAGATACAAATTTTGAAGTCATCAACAGAGAGGTGGTGTTTAGAGATATAAGCCTGGAGATATCACTAAATGAGTGAGTAGTACTGAAAGGAGTATTAGAATGAGATTATCCACAGTAGCATTTCCAGCAAAAAGCAAGTTTTGCAATTAGGCCTTAAAGAGATCAACAATAACTGGCGGGATAGTGAATTCAATGGTGTAGAGGTGGAGATTAGCCACCATAATATGGTAAATCATTTTGGTCTGTTGAAACAAAAACATGTGGCAGATATACCAACTGCATTAAGTGGTGAAGGGCTCCCATGCTGACCGGGGGGCTAGCCAGAGTTGGGAATAAAAGGGTTCAAAGGACAACTGTCAGTTAACAAACGAGAGATGCAGTTTGCTACCCACAAATACAACCAACCGATTCGTTCTACCATAGAGCATATACCACAATCTTGACACAGAAGAGGCAGCTCCTATCTACTTACAAATGATGGAATAGAGACCAAGAATTTCCCTAAACCACAAAGCCATTTAGCCCCAAACCCGTGCGCCAGAGCAGATCATAAAGGAGGTGCTCTTCTCCTAAGGATACCTGAGCCCTGATGTGGAGCAGGATTGAGGGAGATGGTCTCAGAAAGAGAGTTCAGTCAGGGCAGCAGTTATGGGTGTGAGAGTTTTGTGCAGAATTTTGGCAAAGGGTAGGTCCTTTGAAGACGAAACAGAGTCATTTAAGAGTAAAGAGAGGGTACAAATGGAAGCCGAAGGACAAAAAAAAAAACACTGAGTTTATCGAGCTGAACGTGCGCCGTGAAAATTCCTTTCTTGCCACATCCTCCCTAAAGTCTGCAATGAGGAGCGCGGAGTATAAAGGAGGGGTGGGGGGTGGGGGTGGGGGTGGAGGGCCGAGTCACGGTGCACCTATCAGGCCTTGGGTCTGGGTGGACCATCTTCGTTAGGAGCAGCCATCCCCACCCCAGATTTCCTCTCACCAGATAGCTCAGTCAGGGAGTGGCTCCTCCCAGGCAAAAATCAGGCCTGGTTAAACTGGAAGGTGCAGGAAAGTCTGCCGACTGCGTCCGGGGCACGCCCGCGGAGTAGCAGCCCTACGCAGCACCCACGCGACGCGGGCGGAGTCAGGGCCAAGGGCCCTCCTAGGGCGGGGCTCAAGGTCGGTGGCGGAAGGCGTAGGCCCGACGCACTTGCGCCAACCAAGGCAGACGCTGCCACGTGACGAGCACTAACCAATACAAGGCTGCGAAATTAGCGGCGGGGATATTCAAAAGTGTTTGCGGAAAGAGACTTGGGTTCCATCTTTAATTCTCCTTAACACTGCTTTCTGGTAACAGTACTGCCTTGCGGGCGCGCGGAGGAACGGCGGCGGTGGGTGTGTGGCTCTTTAGGCGTGCGTGACGGTGAAGGGTGAGGGCGAGGAGGGGGCGGCCTGGAGCCGAGTGAGCGAGGTAGAGCACAGCTAGACGAACTGTAAGGTATAGGGAAGTCTCGCTACCTCCGCGGGTCTGTGCGACTGTGCGGGATATTTTGAGGATCCTGGAAACAAGAGGTGGGTGTGGACCCCGCTGGGAAGAGGAATTGAGGGGGCACCGGAGGAGAAGTTGGGGAGAGAGATGCGCTCCCAAAAGACACTTCTTATGTCTGATTGGGTTAGAACGGAGAGAGGAGATGGTGACTGTATCCTGACAGTTTGCTTTCCGAACCTGGCTTCAGAGGTGGGGTAATATCTCGCTGCCTGGCTTTATCACCCCTTTTCATTGTTATACTCGAGGACAAGGGCAACATTAATAATCAGGGACCTGGGTTACTGAGTTGGCGCTTGAGAATCGCAAAGAATAAGACTGACGGGAAGGAAGAGGGGAGACACTGGGTAATCAAACATTACCACCATGCCAGATGAACAAGTGCATAGTACTCTAGAGTACAATAATTGATATTAGAATGATTAAGATAGCAAATCATTACTCTCCCAGATATCCATAAGAACAAAGCTGCTAAAACACTGCTTATCAGTAAAGGGTTGTGATGATGTTGTATGTGTGCTGCTTAGAAAGCGTTTGCAGTGTGAAGATTTATTCCTATAAAGCAGATGAAAGACTGGTCATTCTAATTACCAAAAAGATATTTTATGTCTGCCAGAATCCAAATAAACACTTCATCACATTAAAACAAAGTAATAACTGAATTTTCAGATGGGCCAAGGAAAACAATTTTGGAAAAAGAGTGAAGCAAAAATATTTAGCGAATAGAGAAAAAATTGCAAGTTTCAAGATAGAGTAGCCATTTGTGTTGTAATGTCTTCCAAAGTGTGACTTCATTGGGAAGAAAAAGTGCACTTGGCCTATCAGAAAATTTGCTGGACTAATTACAAATATGTCTGATTTTTCTGTGCACATAGCTCTACAAATAATGCCCTAATAACATCTGTGTTTATGTGTTCATAAAGTTTAATGCTTTAGTGACTTCTGGGTTCTAAAAGACTAGTGCCAACATTGTTTTTTCTTTGATGCTAGTAAAAATAAGAATTATGGCTAAGTTTAGTATTTGTTTTTCATAGAAATGGAGGTTGAGAATCTAAACGGCAGAGAATTGACGATTGATTCTATAATGAACAAAGTGAGAGATATTAAAAATAAATTTAAAAATGAAGACCTTACTGATGAGCTAAATCTGAATAAAGTCTCTACTGATACTACAGGTGAGTTTATTATTCTTTATTTTTTTAAGTAATAACTGCTTATTGAGTGCTCTTCAAGTAGAGGAATAAGATGTTAACCATTGTATATTTACAAAATATAATTTTCTTGTTAATCAATGCTAATCCATTAGAGTACCAGCACTTTGTGTGGGAATATTCCACAATTTTCCTTTTTCTCTAAAAAAGGAAACAGCATTCATTGTTATAGTATGCTTAGAGGTGGTTTTCCTAATTCTCCCATTACTGTCAGCTGTTGACATGGCCACCATCAGCAGATGTGCTATTTTTTTTTCTGTTCCCTTCTTTGCTGCAAACTGAGAAAGCATCACCAATCCTAATAAATTATGTATAGATTTAAAGTCAGCCATTCCATTTGTGATTTAGTAAATCCCCCTATTACTTCCTGAGCTTTTTCCCATTCCTGCTTTGCTTACTCTGCTCCAACCATAGTGACTTCCTGATGTCTTTCCTAACCCAACACTGTTGCCCTTCTGCTTAGAAGGATAGCTGCCCACTCTCTTTCTTCCTTCTCTTTGTGCAGATGTCACCTCAGCGAGGCCTTCCCTAACATCCCCTGTATATAAAATAGCGACTTACTGGGCTGGGAATTTATCCTTCATCACTCCTCCTTGTATTATTTTTCTCTATAGCACTAATCACCTATGTATTATTTACTCGTGTTTGTTTATTTTGTCGCTTGCATTAGAATGTAAGCTTCACAAAGGCAGGGCTGTTTTGTTTTGTTCACTGATATATCTAGCTTAGAATGGTACCTGGCACGTAATAGGCACTTAAATATTTATTGAATGATGAGTGAGTGAAAGTGTCCAGAGTTCATATGCTTGCTTTTATGGAAGGATTAGCTCAGAAGCTATAAATTCTTCACTATATTTCAAATTGTTGAGGTCATTTGAAAAATGACCATTAGATAAGTTTTTTTCCATACTAACCATTAAATGGAAGACTGTACACAGGTGGTTCAGTGGTAGAATGCTTGCCTCCTATGTCCCTGCCATGCACCTGCCATGCGGGAGACCCGGTTTCAATTCCCTGCCCATGCGCTCTCCCCACCCCAAAACAAAAAACAAAAAAGGAAGAACCTGTAATCTAGTCAGAGTGGCAGATCACATTCACTGAAAAAACCCAGAAACTGATCATTTTGATTTTAAACAAACTCTTAGTAGAGTATCACTATATTTAAGAAGCTCTAACAAATCTTGTATACCAAGGTATGTAAGTCCTTATTTCAATTCCATCGATCCTTAGCTCACTCAAAACTTTAAATACTTATATTGATAGTTGGGATGTAAGACATTATATTATTGAGGAAGACTCAAAGATGCTTAAAACCATGGTTTCTTTCTAGGTGGCAATTATTGTATCCGCCATGTTATATAGTAATATATACTAGGTATCGTGTGAATATTAACATTATAAAAATACAAATGTAGTAAGTGTTGAATAGAGGAAGAATGGAGTATTTGAAGGCATTAACAGTACATTTGCAAAACCACAGAGGGGAAAATATGCTTTGTAGACCTCTTGTAGACTAATTTGTTAGGAAAGTAATGAGGTAAGACTGCAAAATGAAGATCAGACCAGATTAAATTTAAATGAAAAAGCAAAGTTGTGAATGCACTGTTTTGGTGGAAAGTAGAAATTAATTTTGTTTGCAAAAGTAAAGATTTAAGCTTTGTTGAAAATAACTGAAGCTGATGGAATGATAGCATCTCTGAGAAATCTGAATGTAATAATGTTTAGTAATAGTAAAATATGCTGAACAAAGGTCTGACATTAATTGGAGTTACCTTTTTGAAACAACCCTAATTGTTTATTGCAATGTGAAAATTATATCTGAAAATTATTCCTTTTCTGTAGGTTGGTGGGGGAGGTGGAGGGGATTACACATAGAGAAAATAAATAGGGATAGAAGTCTTAATTTTGAAGGTCTGGACCAGGGTGGTAGAGATGTGGGTTGGAAGTATACGTAAGTACAAAGGGTTGGTGCTGGATGTATGTGGATGATAGGATCAAAAGAGGGATTAAAAAGTGCCTGTGGGTTTGTTGGACCAGGAAATTGTCAGAGCCTCTAGGAGAAGTGTAAGTAACTTGGAGAGAGAAGAAAATGACCATATTATTGCTTATCTTTTGTGATGCTTTTTGTTTGTTTGTTTTTAAAGTAAGTTGAGGTATGTAGAGATACTGTTGAGTGGAAAAGGTTGTAAAAAAAGTTATCTTAGGGCAGTAGCAATACATTTAAAAATATTTAATAAGCCAATGAAAAATTTTCTAGGAAATTTGGCACAAGTAGTGGTAGGGGAGGCTTAGGTTTTCTTTGGATACTTAGGATGCTATAATTATAATTATGCTGCTGTAGCATAAAATTTCCTTAGATTACATTTTTGTTTGAGAACTTATTTCCAAACTTTTTCTCTTCTTCAAAATATATGGCTTGAGTAAAATATATATTTTTGGAATAAAGTATATCTTTCTAAAAGACATTTGCAAAGTAAGTAATGGGGAGGATAAAGGGTAAAAAATTGGGTAGATTGAAATCCTAGTGGTCAATGGAGGGGGGGGTAAGGGATACAGGATATATGCTTCTTTTTAGATCTTTTTCTGGGGTGATGCAAATGTTCTAAAAATGACCATGGTGGTAAATACACAGCTATGTAATGATATTGTGGTATACTATTGATCGTATACCATTAATAGACTGTATGTGTGTGAAGATTTTTCAATAAAAATACTTTTTAAAAAAGATATTTGCACTAAATAGGTTGCTTATAGTTATATGAACTGCTAAATATTTAAAAAACTATTTCAAGGAATTTATGTACATTGATACTGAGAGTATAAATGCTTGATTGTAATTTGAGGGGACAGTGCAGATTGGCATTTGTTTTATGGTTTATTTCTGTTGTGATATATTTTGTTCCCTTTATCCAGATAATTCAGGAACTGTTAATCAAATTATGATGATGGCGAATAACCCAGAAGACTGGTTAAATTTGTTGCTTAAACTAGAAAAAAACAGTGTCCCCCTAAATGAGGCTCTTTTAAATAAATTGATTGGTCGTTACAGTCAAGCAATTGAAGCACTTCCTCCGGATAAATATGGCCAAAATGAGAGTTTTGCTCAAATTCAAGTGAGATTTGCTGAATTAAAAGCGTGAGTATTGGCTTTTTAACTACATTTACCAAATTACATTATATAAAGCATAGTCACATTTTAAAGAGGTAAAATAAAAACATGTTGTCAGGATTACTGACCCGAATCAGTAAGACATTTAATGTGTGTTTTTTTTAACCAAATCCTTTTGTTTATGATTAACAAGGGAATAATGTAACCTCTCTTTAGTATATATGTGGTATCATAAAAGTTACATATTCTAGACTCTGTCCAGAAAGATTTTTTTAAAAATAATCTATTAGCATTTGATTTAACACAGAGAGAAAAGCAATATCCCATGTCGTTTGAAAAATAGAATGAGGTGTTATCCGACTTAAGTAGCTGTGACCTTTTTCTTAAAATTTGACTCTGAAATATTTATTACAATATCTTTCAGGATTCAAGAGCCAGATGATGCACGTGACTACTTTCAGATGGCCAGAGCAAACTGCAAGAAATTTGCTTTTGTGCATATATCTTTTGCACAGTTTGAATTATCGCAAGGTAATCTTAAAATGTCAATTCTGCATTTTAAATGAAAGATAACTTCCTATTAACTCATATCCTAATATTAAATCTAATATATGACATGGAAATTTGAGGCAAAAGGCATGAAAGTTGATGAGATGAAAATATTGGACAAGAATGCTGCCTAAGTGTAAATGCAGAGTATATTCATCATGCTAACTCTTTTACTACAGGGAAATAAAGCATGAACATCATGTTTGTGCTATTAGTTCAATTCAGGAAGCATCTAAAAGAAAGTAGCTTCTTCACTGAGTAGTTGTGGGATGCAGGACATAAGTCATTTAAGCTTTTCTAATGCTGTGGTTTCATAGCACAAAAATATACCTTAAAGTTGTAGCAAGATTGTTAATTCTCTTTTAAAAATAAGTAAAGTACCATAGAAGCATATATTTCTTGCTCACCACATTCTTAGTAATCTGGAATCTGTGGAAAAGACCAAGAAAATCACTTCATCTGACATATTTAGCCTGGCCATTCTTTTTTCCCCCATTTTGTTTTCTAGGGCCTCTGTTTGTGTACTCAGTCTGCTCTGTGGCCACGTTCCTGTTTTCCCTCTGCCTTAGTTCTGCCCTGACCCTGATCCCATTTACATACACATTATCACTGGTTTGAGTGGCCGGAATCCTCATGATGATGTCCAAAGCAGGACTTAGTCACTGGAGAGTGATCCGCAGGATTGAGTTTGGAGAAAAGCATTGTACACAGGAGATGGTTTGAGATTCCTGATCAATTTATTCAGATGATTTCTGAGTCTTGCTAGAAACTTTTTTTTTTTTCCTAATCATCCCTTTCCTGTTTAGGAAAATTGATTCCCCCTAGCATGCTAGAGTAAGTATAATCTCTTTGACCAGACTCCTTAAGACCCTCCATCTCCCCATTATTTATTCTCTTTTAAAATATTTTTGAGGTATCACGGTCTGTTAATATCAATTATAAATTTTATATCTTTAGAGCATATAAATACTGAAAATATCAAGAAGCATTATATTTTTAAAAGAAAAAGAAAAGAAATAAACTTTATCTGAACAACTGAAGGTAGTAGTGGCCTCACGTCAAAGTTATGATTATTTTGAGCAGAGCTGATTAATAGGCTTCCAGGAAATATACAACATCTCTGAAATCCTATGCAGTTGGTATGTATGTAGGTTTTTGTAGGGGTGAAGGCTATTCCTAGTTCATATCAGGTTCTCAAAGGGATCTATGTCCTTAATAAGCTCCCTAGTTTTTTTTTTTTTTTACATGGGCAGGCACCAGGAATCAAACCCGAGTCTCTGGCATGGCAGGCGGGGACTCTGCCACTGAGCCACTGTAGCCCGCCCAGCTCCCTAGTTTTTATCTAAGCCTTTCTCTCTCTCTTTGCTGTCCTGAAGTACTCAATACATCAAATTCTGCCACTACTCTTATTAAGCAGGTGCTTAAATATTACTGAATTTATACATATTTAGTCTTAAAATTTGTAAACAGTGTCAGAAGCTAGAGGCCATCCATTAATCTTTATACTGTAAGTGCCACATGCATAACATAAGCCCATGGCTTCCATAAATGTTGAGAACATATTCCCATGAGATATACGATGTATACATTTACTATTTTAAAGCAATAATAGACTAAATATATTTTATAGTTGAAAGAAAATTTGTTTGGTAATCAATAGTCAGAAAGGTGATTATTTGTGGTACCACAGTTATTTTGTATTTGGGGGAGGGGTGTGGTTAAGTCTGATAGCTAAAGATAATTTTTATCATTATCTTTTTTAAAAACAAACTTAAATCCCTTTAGCAAAGGGTTTCAACGTTTTCTTGATGACCAAATGTCATACTAAATAATAACGATTATACTTTGCTATAACAGATTAATGCTCTTGGGACTATTATAACATTGAGGGCTTAGGTTTCACTTTTACTAAATTCCCTCAAATTTCTAGTTGTCTAATTGGTCTTGGCTATCCTCTCTTTGTAACTGCTTTGTTATATTCTGCGATTTTGAAACAAACAATGTTGATAAACTAATGCAGAATTACATATTGTACAAGGAAACTATGATATGAATTATCATGGGAAGAGAATTGATTATGTGAATTAGAAGTGAGAGATTGCTTATTGGTTTATGGAATAAAGTAAATGAGCCTTATGATAAATATTTTTACCTAAGCCTTTTAAATTTGTCTCCCAGGTTCTGAGGAATAAGAGTTTGGGTAGGTAAAAATTCGTGCATTAAAATGACATTTTTTCTTTTACTTTGTTAGGTAATTACAAAAAAAGTAAACAGCTCCTTCATAAAGCTATAGAATGTGGAGCAGTACCACTAGAAATGTTGGAAATTGCCATACAGAATTTAAACCTCCAGAAAAAGCAGCTGCTTTCTGAAGAAGAAAAGAAGAGTTTATCAGGTAACTATAGTAATGTGTGTTAATATGTTTTCATGGTAGGTAGAGCCACAAATAAGGAATCAGTCTAAATCTACCCAGTATATTTATTCTAGTATTGCTTTATAAATATTAAATGGATATATCATACATCTCATGGGAATATGTTATCAATATTTTTGGAAATTGCTGAGTTATGTTATACATTTGGCACTTACAATATAAAGATTAACAGATAGCCTCTAGACTATGGACTAAATCTAAATTTTAGATATAAAGGAGGTAAGTTGAGAAGTAACTTATTACTCTTTTATATTTATCTTTTTTCTTTTGCTAAGCATATGCCCATTGGTTACACATTAAAAATGACTCAATGTGGGCGGGTCATGGTGGCTCAGCAGGCAGAGTTCTCGCCTGCCATGCCAGAGGATCCGGGTTCGATTCCCGGGGCCTGCCCATGTTAAAAAAAAAAAAAAAAAAATGACTCAATCTAAGCAAGAGAATGACTTTCTGCTTTTAAAAATAGAGAACGTACCTTTATCCTCGGGAAACTTTTTGTAATTAAAAAGAATTTGAGGTAATGGAGCTTTATCTTGATAACATTTTCTATCTGCAGTCTTATTTGGGGACAAATATTTATTTTGAATAGACTTTTTAATCATTATTTGTGAGATTACTTTTTTGTGTATTTCTTATGTCTTTGCAAATTTAACTACAATTTCAAAAATTTTTATAGCATCTACAATATTTCCTGCCCAAGAATCAATTCTTTCCAGTTCGCTTGGACATTTACAGAATAGAAACCTCAGTTGTGATTCAAGAGGACTGGCTACTAAAGCCAGGTTTTTTTATGGGTAAGAAAACTGAATCTGTTTTTTAACTGCACATCATACATTTATATTTATATATACATATATATTTTCATGTAACAGTAATAAAAGTGTCTCTCAGTAGAGTGGAAATACATATGTTTATATTATTTTTTGAAAATTTGAGGGTTTTTTTTTTTGTCTGTTTAGAGAGAACATCCCCCCTCAAGATGCAGAGATAGGTATTCGAAATCCCTTAAAACATACAAACAAATCTAAATTGGTAAGTTATTTTCAATCTACTTTGATTAAGATGGTGGAGGTAAGGTCTTTATTTATTTCCCAGTTGATTATTTTTATCTTTCAAAATGTTCGTAGTCATGCCCATTTGGGAGAGTTCCAGTTAACCTTCTAAATAGCCCAGATTATCATCTGAAGACGGATGGTTCTGGTGTACCCAGTTTTACTAAAAGGTATGTTTGAGTTTTCATTTTTTTTATTTGTTTTCAATACTTGAAGGTTGATGGCAGAATGGTCTTTTATGGGGTAATAGTAATTTTGGTTAAATTTTTTCAGTGTTATAGGCTACTAAGTTTTTAAATGCTGTCTGAAACAAAGGAATAAATGGAAACAATTATTTTATTAAAAGAACTATTTAAAAAATTAGAAAACATGGAGGGAAAAAAACTAAGTCAACATGAAGCTTTTTTTAAACTATGCATAGGGTGGGCCACGGTGGCTTGGTGGGTACAGTTCTTGCCTGCCATGCTGGAGACCCAGGTTCAATTCCCGGTGCCTGCCCATGCAAAAAAAAAAAAAGAGAGAGAGAGAGAGTAAGAGAGAGAGTGTGCAAAAACATTCCACAAATGGTGTGGCAATTAAGGGATAGTCACATGAAAAAAGAATGAAATGTGATCCCCAGCATACTGCATACAAAAAA
This sequence comes from Myrmecophaga tridactyla, assembly GCA_004026745.1. Lineage (NCBI taxonomy): Eukaryota > Metazoa > Chordata > Mammalia > Pilosa > Myrmecophagidae > Myrmecophaga > Myrmecophaga tridactyla. Next base: position 54,127 of record PVIY010004451.1, on the reverse strand, counting down.
AAGAAAAGAAAAGAAAAATATGATGACAAAAAAGACTATGCAAACACTCCTGGGGTAAAAACTGGTGTTTGAGCAGTTATGGGTAGCCTCTCTGATACGACTTTCTTCCTAGTGTGTATGGGAGCTCCCATAGTAGGTGTGCAGGGAAGTCTGGAAACAATTTCTTTTTTCCAGTTAATTCTAGGGGGAAAATTGCTATCAGTGGGAAAGATGATCGATTCCTTCATTTGAATTGGGAATCTAGGACTTGGAGAAATAAGCAAGTTGTGTAGAGATGAATTATTGCAAATCACATTCAGTGTATGAATGTTTATTCCTTCAAAAGTAATGGGAATATAGTATTGTAGCACAGCTATATGAGAGCTTTTCTGATTTATTCTTTAGTCTAACCACTATTTATAACAGTATTTCTATTGACAAGCTTCTTTAGGTTCCAGAGAATCATTTTTCAAGTAAAACACAACTGCTTATTTTAGTTGGTGTCTTCTATAATGAAATTGCTATTATACTTAGGTCTTGACTAAAGATTAATATTACAAGATCATTTTGTTTGTCAGGGTTAAGCCCCAAAACCTTAAGAAAAACTATTACTTCATCTTTCTCATCTCTATTTCAAATAAATAACTGAAAAATATAGAGATTTTCCCACTCAAAAAGTGAAAAATAAAACCAGCCATTTTCTTGATATCAGTTATAATAGACATTATGCTAGGCACTGTGGAGGCCACAAAAATTTTATACTTTGGTTTGTATCCTTAAGCTACTTGCAATCTGAAATGCAGTTTCACCAACATAATACTGTTCTCTTCCCTTTTTCCACATTCATACCTTAACTCCCACCATTATTCATTAGGTGATGAAAAAGTAGGCAGTCACCCATCTGTTTTTTAGCTTTCACATTTGTATTAAAATCATGTCATTTTTAAAATGTCTTTTTAAAACATTCATTCAGAATTCAAAAATCATTCAAAAATTTTGAAAAGATTTTTCAAATAAAAAATAGTGTGCAAAATTGTTAAGTCAACTTTTTAAATGAAAATATTAGTGTACCAAAAAGATTAATTTCCAATTACATATTAATATTCTTTGTTTTATGGATAATAGACAGACCTCTGGATCAGAATGCCGTGATTTGAGTGTGCCTGGATCTAAATCAAGTGGAAATGATTCCTGTGAAATGAGAAATCTAAAGGTGTTTCAATTTTTAAATCTTTATATAGAGCAAAATTTCTTGATCCAGGGTTCATAGGGCTTTTTCTGAGGAAAGGGTCAATAATTTAATATCTCCAGTAGTGTTTCTCATACCCTAATATGTGCAGAACCACCAATGGGGTGTGGTTTAGAAATCTTAAGACTTTCTTTAATATTAAGGTGATAGAGCAAGTGTCAGTTCTGGGAAAACCACAAAATAGCAATTATTATGCATGTGTATAAACAGATTAGGTGGTCTGGCTTTGGGAATAGTTGAGAAAGTCCTACCCCCCAGGTTTTGTTTGTTTGTGTTTAAACATATGATTTTGGGAAGACATCTTAGAAAAAATGAGAGAGTAAAATGTGGTCAAGGGCAGAAGTGAGGGTTTAAGGAATCAGTCTTGACTTCCTAATATGGCAGAGCAGCTTAATGTAAACTTCAAAGAAAAGAGACAATTTTAGTCCCTGGAGCACTTTGAATTTTAGGGATTATATTTTTCTGTTGTACTTGAATTAAACCCCTGGCATCATGATATGAGTCTTTTCATTTTTATATTCTTTGTAATATACTTCGCTCTGTTTCATGCTCTAAGCTTTAAAATATTATTTTTTTCTAATCACAGCTACCTTACAGCTACTGTCTGGATTTAGAGTAACTACTGTCTTAGACTTATACAAATATTAATTTTGACATGCTCTTATTTTTGGTGATTAAAATTGCAACTTTCTAGCCCTCTTTTTAAGTGTATATATTTTAGCAGTTGATTAATAAGCACATTGAAAGCAAATTGGCCAAATTTATGCCTATAGCCTTTCCCATTGTACTAATTAATAATTCAGAGAGTTAATCTTTGCTGTGAGTTTGGAGTGTACATGTGACTATACTAGATAATATTCCTAGCAGTCTTTTCACATAGGTGAAATATTAACATATTGAACAGTGAAATAAATTAGTAATGCTGCTGTTTATGAGACTTTATTTTTATTTGGTATCTTATTCTTTACACGTAGGCTGTACAAAATGTCCATTCTAAGGAACCTCTGCTGTCAGATGAGAAAAGTTATGAGTTTTTTACTGATTCAGTAACTCTGAAGAATAAAACTGAATCAGGTCTTCCAACTAAATTGGAAGGTAAGCATGACAAATAGGCTTAATTCTTTAATTAAGAAACCACTTTATTGCTCGAGAAAGCAGAGTAGCCACCTAAGAATTGAGATGTAAAAATGTGTTTATGTTCCTTTATCTTTATATTTCAGTTGAATTATATAAAATAATGGAACACATGGAATCCTATGGCAAAGGAAGTTTATTTGCCTAAAAGCTGTGTAAAAGGAATAGCGGAGAGAAGTACAGTAGGGCTGAGTTATTTTTCTCTTGGCCCAACAAATATGCTTTCTTGAAGGGACATAAAAGTTGTATTTGTATGATGGCCCTCTATTTTCTCTTCTATCAAACATTTGATTTTCCACTCTGTGGATGCTATGATAAATAAGTATTAATAAGTGAGACAGGATCCCAAGGAGGTTACAATCCAGTGAGAGTATCATGAGAGTGATTAAATGAAATACCATGAGAATTCAGAGGAGGAAGAAATTTGTATAAATTTGGTTTAGGGAAAATGAGGAAATAGTTTGTGAAGGAGATAAGAAATATGAAGAGCTGTTAGTATTTAAGGGGGAAATAGCAGTAATAGAGTATTTCAGATGGAAGAGATAGCATAAGCAAAGGAATAAAACATTTTAGGAACAATAGATGGTCCAGTACACTGAAACCTGTAACATAAGTATTTTAGAAATAGTTAATAGGTCTAGGTAGACTTTGAATACCAGGCTTACATTTTTTTATTTTTTTAGATGATAGGAGTCTTAGTTTGCCAGAAATACTATGACAAATACCACTAGGTAGGCTGACTTGAAAACAGTTTCAAAACCTGAAAACTGGCTTGAAAACGTAGTTGATGGTCTCATAGTTTTGAATGCTAGATTTCTAAAATCAAAGACTCAAGAGGCCATGCTTTATCCTGCGGTCTGTAGTGTTCTGGTTCTGGCTTGCCATAGTCCTTGACAAACAGTTCCTTGGCTTGTATCTTTGCCTCCATCACATGGCTATGTGTCTCCTTGGTCTACTCCTGTGGCTCTCTCTGACTGACTGTTCGAATTTCCTCTGCCTTATAAGAACTCCAGAGTCATGTATTAAGGCCCATCCTCGTTCAGTTTAGCCTCAGTGAATCACATCTAAACTAAGAATAACATCTTCGAAGATCCTATTTACAAATGGATGGATTCACAGGCACAGGAATGCAGGTTAAGACTTTAACATGTCTTTTGTGAGATATATAATTCAATCTCCAACACAGAGTACGCATTAAAAAATTTTGAACAGGATCATAAATAGAATGATCATTGTTCTCATGAAAGTTGCCAGATTGGATGTAATTTTTTTTCCTTTTAATAGGACTGAAGAGGAGTTTTGGGACAAAGCTAGTTTTGTCCCAAACTTGTTCTAATTTGCCTGGAACTTTCCCAGTTTTAGCCCTGAAAATGCAGTAAATATTAGGCTCTAGTCATCAATTTCCCTAAAAAAAATTAAATGTGATTTTGATTGAGATCTAATTGAACCTATAAAGCAATTTGGGAAAACTTTACAATTGAGTTTTCTGGTCCACAAATGTGACATCCCTTTACTCATTCAAGTAGTCTTGAAACAGAGAGAATAGGTTTTTTTTGAGAACTTACAAATCTTCTGTTAGATTTATTTCTAGACACCTGATTTTTTAAAATATTGTGATAATGAATAAAGGGGTTAAAAATTTATCCTCTACTTATTTGTTGCTGGTATATGGAAATATGATTGATTTTTAGATGTTGATCTTAGATACAGTAAATTGCTAAATTCACTAATTAATTCTAATATTTTCCCTATAGACTCTGGGTTTTTCTATGTATACAATCATGTTTGAGATAAAGGTAGCTTTTGTTTTTTTCTCCCCAATCCTAATATATTTTATTTGTTTTTTTGTTCTATAGCACTTTCTAAGACCTCCAATATAATGATGATTAGAAGGGATGATAAGTGGCTTCCTTACCTTTTTCTTTATTTTAAAAAGGAGAGCTTTCAATATTTTACCCTTAGTACGATGATTACTGTAGAGTTTTGTAGTTAATGTTTATCAGATTGAGTGAGTTCTTTTTTATGCTAGATTGCTAATAGATTTTTCATGACTGGGTATTGAATTTTATCAAATGTTTGTTCTGCATCTGTTAAATTGACCTCATATTTTTCTTTTTTCTGTAATGACAAATTACATTGATTGTGTTGGGTAGGGTTTTCTAGAGAAACAATATCAGCAGGAATATAAAATTTATAAAAGTGTCCCACATAACCATGGAGATATAGAGTGCAAGGTTTGTAGGGCAGACCACAAGCTGGCAGCTCTGATGAAAGTCCTTAACAAACTCTCAGGAGTGGCTGGCTGGGCAACTGTGGGGATTTAAGAGTCCAAAATCTGTAGGGTAGGTTACAAATTGGCAGTTCTGGTGAAGGTCCTCAATGAACTCTCAGGAAAGGCTGGCTGGCTGAAGCAGGAAGAGTGATTGTCTTTTCTGAATCCTCCTTAAAAGCCTTCGGTGATTAGATTAAGTGTCATTCATTGCAGGAGGCACTCAAAGCTAATTGCAAATGTAATCAGCTGTGGATGCCGCCAATGTGGTTATGATTTAAGTCCATGAAATATCCTCATAGCAACAGATTGGCCAGCGCTTGCCCAACCAGACAACTGGGCACCACCACCTGGCCAAGTTGACACATGAACCTGACCATAACATTGATTTATAAATGTTAAGTGGGCTTTGCATTTAGAAACAGATATAACCTGGTCTTAACATTATCCCTTTTGCATATCATTTGCTAATTTTTTAAGGATTTTTGCATCAGTAATCATAAGAGGAATAGAATAAAATGTTGATATTCATATAAAAATGTTTTTTTCATACAGTAAACTAAAGGCTAATGTAGATAAAAATGTTTATGTTAAAAATCTAGAGGTCTAGGAAAAGTGGTGAATTAGCTTTTCTTTATTAATAGGACTTAATATGAGTGGCTGGCTCACTGGTGACAGAAAGGGATGTCCAGTCTTTCCCAAGACTGGAGGTAAGCATGGCCAATCACTGGTCATAGCTTTTGATTAGCAACTTCAAATTACTGTGGGTCCATCTCTGAGGGTGGGCCATTGTTCCAACCCAACCCAGAAAAAGGTAACAGTTCCTTTTGCTTCCTGAAGGCTGTGGGGGAAGGTTACTTGAAGGTTTGTGATTGCTGGGCAGATCAAGATGCAATCTTGACCAACTTTGAGCAGCCGTAGAAGAAGTTCTTGGTTCCCTTCCTGATACTCTCCTCAAGCTTAATAGGAGCCTGTCTGTGCCACCTTTGTGGGTTCTTGATCCTGTTTCATCTGGGAAAGACTGACATGGGAACCTCTCTCTGGTATCCCGTCCTCCTCCCAGAATTTACCCTTCTGGTGAAAGCAGCTTGAGATAACAAAAAGAGTGTAAGAAACTATACAGACTAACAGTCTGAGGCAAAGACTTGCCTGCTTTAAATACCTGGGAGAGGGAGATCTGTCTCCTGGGAAATCAAAGAAACAGGAAATGATGGCCACTCAAAGAAAGAATAAGAATCCAGAAAACACCAGTGAAAAAGACAAGAATGTGGACATACCAAGCAAAGACTTTGAAAAATGATCTTGAAATTCTCAAAGATAGGAAGGAAAATAAAGAGAGAGAACGAAAGGATGTCAGGAAAACAAATGAACAGTATGAAAATCTAAGTAAAGAGATAGAAAATTTTAAAAGGAACCAAACTGAATTACTGGAGTTGAAGATCACAATAATGGAAATGAAAATGTCCCAGGAGGGTTTCAAAAGTAGACTGGTTTTAAAAAAAAAAAAGTAGATAGGTGTTGACAAAAAAGAATCATTGAACTTGAAGACAAGGCAGCAGAAATAAGTCAGTCTGTAGGAGCAGAAATAAAAAGAATTATATAAGCAAAAGTAGCCTAAGGTACCTCTTTGGCACCATAAAGGTAAACAGTATTATATATATACACACATTATAAGACTTAGAGAAGAAGAGAGAAAGGGGCAAAAGTAATATTCAAAGAAATAATGACAGAAAACTTCTTAAACTTAGCAAAGAATGAATAGGCACATCCAAGGAGCCTAGAGAATACCCAAACAGGATAAACTTGAAGAAAAGTATGCTCTATCACAAAATGATTGCATTGGTTTGACACAATATGTACTCCAGAAAAATGTATTCTTAAATCTAACTCATTCCTGTTGATGTTAACCCATTGTAAGTAGAATATGTAAAGAAATCCTTCAACTTAACAACACAAAGACAAACAACCCAATTAAAGTTTGGCAAAAAATTTGACATATTCCTGCAAAGGAGATAAACAAATGGTCAGAAAGCACATAAAAGGTGCTTAACAGGGCGGCTGCTGTGGCTCAGCAGGCAGAGCTCCGACCTGCCGTGCTGGAGGTCTGGAGTTCGATCCCTGGTGCCTCCTGCCCATATGCAAATTTAAAAAAAAAAAAAAAAGGTGCTTAACATCATTAGCTATCAGGGAAATGTAAATCAAAACCAAAACCATGAGATCCTATTTCACAGACATTAGAATGGGTACTATTTAAAAAAAACAGCAACAGACAATTACAAGTGTTGGAGAGGATCTGGAGAAGTAGGGATATTTATTCATTGCTGGTGGCAATATAAAATGGTGCAGCTGCCTTGGAAGACAGTTTGGCAGTTCTTCAGAAAGATAAGTAAAGGTAAGTATATAATTGCAGTATGACCTGGCAATCCCACTACTTGTATACACCCACAAAAATTGAAGGCAGAGACTCGAACAGCTATTTGTTTGAGTATGATTCACAATTGCCAAAAGATGTAAAAAACCAAGTGCTCATCAAACAGTGATGAATAAATAAAACGTGGTTTATATATGCGATAGAATATGTTTTCATCTGTATAAAAGGAATGAAGTTCTGATACATGGGATAATATGGATGAACCTTAAAGGCATTAAGTTGAGTGAAATAAGGCAGATGCAAAAGGACAAAGATTGAATCATCTAATAATAAATAATAAACACAGTAAATAAAAATGTGCTTTCGTCCATCGTGACAAATGTTCCTCACCAACGCAAGATATTAGTAATAGGGTAATATATGGGAATCCTGTTTATTCTGTAAACTCACAACTTCTCTAATAAAGGAAAAAACCAAGAAGGTGGTTGTATTGCAACTTTATAAAATTAGCTTGCTAAAAGCAAATTGTCAGATGGCTTAAATTCTTTTTTTTATTTCTTAGTTTTTAAGAGCAAGATGCTAATATTTATTGTAACATGTTCTATTATTTAGTCTTAGTTTTGTTATTATCCAATACTCTTGCCTTTTAATAACAACATACAAGTACTATTTCAGAAACTAAAGATCATGAAGACCCAAAGGTTTCAGAAAGTGACCAGAAACAATGGCAATCTAAGAGAAAGTCAGAATGTGTACACCAAAATCCTGTTGCATCTTCAAATCAGTGGCAGATTTCAGAGGTTACTCGAAAGGGCGATACAGAGGTAACTTTCTTTTTATTTAAGTATAGCATTGCCACCTTCTTAATTCATTTCTGAAGTGAGATGATTTTGTTAAAGGTACTTTCCTTCATTAAATACTTTTGCATCATATTTAGTGGAATAGTCTTTTTAAAGGATTTTTTTTTTTAATCATTCCCAAATGGCAATCTTTAGTACTCATAGGTTCTGTTAAAAGGATATTTTTAATATTGTTTGCCGATTGCTGATCACTGGTGCAGGGTCTGCAAACTACAGCCTATACATCAAATTTGGCTTACTTCCTATTTGTATAAGTAAAGTTTTATTGGAACAAAAACCACCCCCAATTATCTGCTTACTGTCTATGGCTGCTTTTGTACTACAACAGTGGAGTTGTTTAGTTGCAACAGAAACCCTCTGACAAAGCCTGAAGTGATTCCTGTCCCTACTTTTACAGAAAAAAATGCTAACCCCTGAGCTAGGGTAATACTTACCAAAGAATTTGATGAATTTCTGTGATCATCCTCATGGATAAAATAGAAAAATATAGACTAGATGATGTATGTGAATTTATAATAGGTTGAATGATATGCCTAGTGGTTAGTGGCTATTTCAGAAGGAATGATCTAGTGGACTACTGGAGAGTCATACCTACAGTGCATGGCCATCTCTCTCATTAGTTCTTTTCAGTGACTTGTAGAGAGGATAATAAAGTCCTTAAATTCTAACTCAGAGATTCTCAAACATTTTGGTCTTGAGGCTCCTTTACCCTCTTAAAAATTTTTGAGGCCTTTAAACAGCATTTATTTCGGTGGATTATATTTATCTATTTGCTATATTAAAAAGGGAAGCCAATAAATTTTCAAATATTTATTAATATATTAAAATAATAAACCCATTAAAAGTGAACTTATGCATATATTTTTATGAAAAATAACTTTCAAAACAAAAAATTGTAGTGAGAAGAATGGTATTGTTTTATATTTTTTTGGAAATCTTTTAATGGTTCACAGAAAACTTGATTTTTATATCTGTTTGTGCATTCGATCTTGTCATTGTCATTATCACATGTCATGTAGCCTTGGGAAAATTTCATTGTATACTCATGAGAGAATGAAATGAAAAGGCCAATTGTCTTAGTATTACTATGAAAACAATTTTAAGCTTGCAGAGTCCCTGAAAGGGTCTTGGGGACCACACCCACCCTGGATTTCCTGGACCACACTTTGAGAATTGCTGATCTAAGTAATGAAGCCGATAACAAATGTTAGATGATAAGGAAGGATCTTGTTAAACAAGCTTCTCTTTTTTTCTTTTGGAAACTTGTAAACCAATAGGATGGTATGGGGTCTCAAAACTTTATGCATCGTTAGGGAAATGCATATCAAAACCATGGAGAGCTATCACTTCACACTCACTAGGCTGCCCATAATTAAAAGGAGACAATAGCAAGTGTTGTTGAGGATATGGATAAATTGGAACCCTTATACATTGCTACGGGGAATGTAAAATAATATAGCCACTTTGTCATAAATTCTGACCGTTCTACAAAAGGTTAAACATGGAGTTATCATATGCCTCAGCAATATCCATCAACTGATAGATGGAAACAAATTGTGGTACATGCATATAATGGAATATTATTCAATAATAAGAAGGAATGAAGTACTGATACGTGCTTTAACAGATTTAACCTTGATAACATTATAAATGGTGTTGCAAAATCTCTGCCCTTTGTGGGGGTTTTACTTTCTGGATATACCATCCTATTTCTTACTCATAACTATCATCTCTCTAAATCAACTCAACAACTGTCATCATTTTTGTGGGCTTCCATATCCCTATTCCAGTCTTATACCCTGACCTGAAAGTTCATGACCTCTTCTTTCATGACCATTTCTGTAATGTCACCTTAGCTACTGCTTCTTATATATTCAGTTCTGACTTGCAAAATCTCAAATGCAATCATCCCATTCTGACCAAAATATTCTCCATTTTCTTTGCTCAGTAATCTTATTATAATAATTTTTTAGTTATATTGTGAACACTAAAATATATATGAGAAAGTCTTGAGTGAAATGGAAGATATTTATGGGCCATGATAGCTCCCTTCAAAACTCAAAAGACTGAAATATAGAAAGTAGAATACATTTATCCATTGTGTTTCTCAAAAACATAATGAGGACCAGTGGGTTGAAAATACAGAAACTGATTTCATCTAAATACTAGAAAATACTTTCTAATAGCTACAGATGTCCCCAAACTGAAGTGAACCTCGTTATAGTAGTGAGTGCTCAGTTACTGAAAGCGTGCAAGTAGAATGTTGTCTGTTGGTAGAAATGCTGTAGGGCAGGGGTTGGCAAACTTTTCTGTTAAGGGCTAGATAGTAAACATTTTAGGCTTTGTAGCCAGACTGTTTCTGTGGCAATTTTTCAACTCTGCTATTAAAGTGTGAAAAATGCCATAGATACGTAAAAATATGGGCATGATGGTGTTCCAATAAAACTTTATTTACGAAAACAGGTGGCAGAATGGATTCAACCTGCAGGCTATAGTTTACAGACTCTTGCTATAGAGAATGTTCATTTGTCATTGTTTTTGGATTCTACCGGATGAATTTCATAGGCTCTGGGTCAGGAAGAACGACTCTTGATAGCATTTTCAAATTTTACTAAATGATTAGTATTTGACCTTTTCCCTTGAACATAAAAGGTATAAAATGCAGTGTTATTGATTAAAGAAATGCTAATATTCAAAAACACAGAATACTTATTTAGATTGTGAAAGTTCAGTACCTGGTTACAATAGCCCTGATAGAAGAGGATGTTAGAGCCCCTTTTGCTAAACAATACTGTACACCTTCCCTCTATTCATAATCAGTTTGAGCAAAATACATTATGCTTCAGAATTTGCAGTAAAGAGGAACACTAAAAAGTTATCGAATACATATGCTTATCTGTTTTTATCATGCTTTTGAATTTCCGATTTTTATTTCTTATTTGTTTTTAAAAGTTACACTATTTGTAAAACTATCAAACTGATGAGTATTTTGAAAATCTAATCATAGTGTTTTTTTTCATTTTGCTTTAGCAGAAACATACCACTTTTGAGCAACCTGCTTTTTCAATTTCAAAGCAGTCACCACCAATATCAACATCTAAATGGATTGATCCAAAATCTATTTGTAAGACCCCAAGTAGCAGTACCTTAGATGATTACATGAGCTGGTAATTATTTTTGGCACTTAACTGGGGAAGCAGGGTGGTAAAATAGAAATAGTATGGGCTTTGGAGCAAGTAGATCTGAGGTTGAAGCCTGTGCTGTTACTTTAAAAGTTTGCCAAATTCATATTATGTTAATCAACATCAGATTTCTTACTTGTAAAACAGGGAAAAGAAGGTGACTACAATAACATATTTTAAGGATTTTTGTGAAGAAATTAGTTATGTAGTTCATGTAATCCTGGAGTGTTCCAAGGTGTAAGACTGGAGTGGATGGGAATGAGGGTTGAAAGGAGATAATGGATGGGCGGTGCTGAAGGACAGAAAACACCAGGGGTATATTGCAGAAACAAATTGATGACATTTCAATAGAAGACCTTTACAGCACTGGTTGCACTGCAGGATGGTGCAGCCGCTGTGGAGATCAGTTTGGCGATTCCTCTGAGAGTTGAAAATAGAATTACCATATGATCCAGCAACCCTACTTCTTGGTATTTACCCAAAAGAATGGAAAGTGGGGACTCGGATAGTTGTAACACAAATGTTTGTAATATCATTATTCATAATAGCCAAAAGATGGAAGCAACCCAAGTGTATACATTAACAGATAAATGGCTAAACAAAATGTGGTATATACTATGAATACTATTCAGCCATGAAAGGAATGAATTTCTGATACATGCCACAACATGGATGAACCTTAAAGACCCTGTGTTGAGAAAATAAGCCAGACAAAAAAAGGCAAAATATTGTATGATATTGCTCATATGAAACAGCTAGAAGAATCAAACATCATAGAAACAGCAGTTTACAGAGTAGCAGGAACCTGGAATGGGGGAGGGGCAAGGGCAGAAAGAGAAGAGTTATAGCTTAATGGGTGAAGAATTTCTACTTAAGATAATGAAAAGTAGGAATAATGGGTATTGGTGATGTTAGCGCAATATTGTGAATATATTTAATAGTATTACACTGAATTATACACTTGAATGTGGTTAAAATTGGGAATTTTGAATTGTATTTTTGTTAAAACAAGTTTTTTTTTTTAAGTAATGTTTGTTCCTATTGTTCTTGCCTTTATCTGAAGATAATAAATAGCCACAAAGATAATAAAAAAAAATTGATGACATTTCAAAGAATGGAAATAAAGGATATGGTACATCATAACTTTCAACTGGTGATTATAGTTTAAATGTCTTAGAAGATAACTTGGGTCCATGATGCTTTTTGTTTTTCATTTTCATAATGCAATCTGAATTTTAGTTAGAACTGCCCTTAGAGGTTGTAGCCTCTACCTATTTTAATACAGATTGCCTCATTTTATTATACTTAGAATATTTTAAAGTGATTGCTAATTAAAATAGTAATGTAGTTATTCTTTGTGATATTTGTTCCTTTATGCCAAGCACTGTACTTGCTTTAGGATAGTCTTATAGACTGTTGCCTGTAAGACAAACAAAGCACAAATGTAAACTGAACAGATTTATGCACAAATGGCAAACTCCTCTAATGTGACTGGCTTTCAGATATAGCTATTGTAGAAAATCAGTGTAAAAAATATTCATAAAATCAGCCATAGGGTGACCTTTTTCTTGGCTCAGTACTTATATTTTTAAATGTCATTTTTATTTTACCAACAAAGATTTTTTTTGTCTGGGATAAAAAATTACTTTCAGAAAGAATTTCCCAAAATAAAATTTTGATGGTGATGTATCTAGAAAAAGTAAATATCATCTATATAATGAAAACTGACTTAGATTCTATTTGATGTGGCACTATAAAGTTTTTATCAACCTTTAAAAGTTATAGGGAAATTGAAGCAGAATCTTGTTTTTTTAAGTTTAGTGTTTAAATTAAAATCCTTTCTTTCATAGTTTTAGAACTCCAGTTGTAAAAAATGACTTTCCAGCTGCTTGTCAGTTATCAACACCTTATAGCCAACCTGCCTATTTCCAGCAGCAACAGCAGCAAATACCAGCTACTCCATTTCAGAATTTACAGGTTTGTTAAGCTTTATTCTTGATGGTACGTTAAGGTACAATAGTTGTTCTTTGTTGTTGTTTGTTTGCTTTTAATTGCATTTGGTTTTTCGGAATGGTGTTATGGACTTATCCATTCTTATTCTCATTAGGCAAAACTCTTTCTTGATATGCTGATGAGATGTGCCCCATGACTCTGAGAGGTCAAAGTTATTGAACCAGCTAGTGGAGTTCTTCTCATTAACTAGTCCAAAGAATCCTGTTTGAGTAGTTGAATACAAGTTTTCTCTTGTGAACTAGGTCACTTTTTATTCTACTTAACTATTTAAGTCAGCTGATAGGAAGCAGCTTCATTTCATTGACTGCTTAATATATAATCTGTTTGAAAAATAAATGTTCAAGGGAGGCTGCCGTGGCTCAGCAGGCAGAGCTCCGACCTGCCGTGCTGGAGGTCTGGAGTTCGATCCCTGGTGCCTCCTGCCCATATGCAAATTAAAAAAAAATAAAAAATAAAAAAAAATAAATGTTCAAGAATATTAGAATTGCAATATGAGATACTACTACAGTATAGTATAAAGTAATTATAAATGAGAAAAAAATCATTGGTTGGTGAGGCATTTATTTATTACTATCTGGAGAAAAATTAATTTTTCTGACACCGACAACTAAAATTAGTTCCTAATAGATATCTGAGAGGCAACTAAATCTCGGCCAGACTTCCTGGGTGTGAATCTTGGCCCCACTACTTAACAGCTTTATGCTCTTTTGCAGGATATTTAAACTCTGGTTTATTTCATCATCTATAAAATGGAGATTATAAAGCTACCTATCTCATAGAATTGTTGTGAAGAACAATTAGTTGATATGTATTTAACTCTTGCAAAAGATCCTGGTACTTAGTAAATAATAATTGTAGCAGTATTTCTTATGTTAATAACACAAAACAACAAATATTAAATATAGATATTCAGTGATAAATTTGTTATAACAGCTTATAATAAATATGGAAAGAACTCATAGTTTTTCGAGGACGAGCAATATAATAAATTATAAAGGAAAAGATGGATAGGTTTACCCACATTCACTCAAAAATATTTGTTGGGTGATTACTAGTATCATTACCTGTTTGAAAGGTTTGGTAGGGAGCTTTCCAGAAGAGAACAGTATCAGAAAGAAACTGAAAAGAGGCTAACGTGTCTGGAGCCCAGGAAGGAGAAGGATACTGATTTCTGCTGGGTCCAAGTTTTACCCAAAGGGTAGGAAGCTATGGAAGGGATTAGAGCAGGATACAGATGTGATTTGATTTTGCATTTTGAAAAGATAATGCAGGCTGCAGAGAGGAGGATGGACTAGGAATGTGAGGGGTCCTGTATAGGAAACTGAACTTCACATTGGCATTGAATCAGAAGTAAACAAGAATTACTTTATTCTAAAAATTGTCAGCAGCCCAGTGAAAAGAACATTAAACTGCTTTCTTCCTTATTAGAACTTTTCACAGTTTAAGTATGAAAGGAAGAATAAAGAGAGGAAGCAAAAAGGGGGGAGGAGGCCTTGATGAAGTTACAAATTAAGTTTAAAAATACATATTTCATAGGCTAGTGCTTTCAAACTTTTTTATTGTATAGTATAACATATATACAAAGCAAAGAAATAAAAAAACAATAGTTTTCAAAGCAATCTTCAAGTAGTTACCGGACAGATCCCAGAGTTTGTCATGGGCTACCATTCGATCCTCTCAGATTTTTCCTACTAGCTGCTCCAGAATATAGGAGGCTAGAAGGCTTAAATATTTATTTTTTTTAATCAACACAATCAACTTTTTTTCTTTTTTTTTTTGTGAGAAATAACATATATACAAAAAGCAATAAATTTCTAAGCACAGCACCACAATTAGTTGTAGAATATATTTCAGAGTTTGACATGGATTATAATTCCACAATTTTAGGTTTGTACTTCTAGCTGCTCTAAGATACTGGAGACTAAAAGAGATATCAGTTTAATGATTTAGCATTCATATTCATTTGTTAAATCCTATCTTCTCTGTATAACTCCACCATCACCTTTGATCTTTCTATCCCTCTCTTTAGGGATGTTTGGATTATGGCCATTCTAACTTTTTCATGTTGCAAAGGTCTGTCACTAATATGGGGTAGGGTGATGAAACTATCTGATGTTCTGGAAAGGCTGGGCCCTCTAGGTTTCAGGACTTACCTAATCCAGGGACCCATCTGGAGGTTGTAGGCTTCTGGAAAGTTACACTAGTGCATAGAACCCTTGTGGAATCTTATATATTGCCCTAGGTGTTTTTTAGGATTGGCTGGAATGGTCCTGGTTGGGGTTTATCAGGTTATGATAAGTAGCAATGTCTAACTGAAGCTTGTGTAAGAGCAGCCTCCAGAGTAGCCTCTCGACTCTATTTGAACTCTCTAAGGCACTGATACTTTATTAATTACACTTCTTTCCCCCCTTTTGGTCAGGATGAAATTGTTGATCCCATGGTGCCAGGGCCAGATTCATCTCTGGGAGTCATCTCCCACGTTGCCATGGAGACTTTCACTCCTGGCTGTTATGTTCCACATAGAGGGGTAGGGCAATGATTTCATTTGCAGAGTTGGGATTACAAAGAGTGAGGCCACATCTGAGCAACAAAAGAGGTCCTGCTGAAGAAACTCTTAGGCATACCTATCCTATAGATAGGATAAGCATCTCCACTACCAATATAAACTTCACAAGAGTAAGCCTCAAGATCAAGGGCTCAGCCTGTTAATTCATGTGTCCCTATATTTGACACAATATCAGATTTCCTGCTGGTAAAGTTTAATAGTTCCATATTTTTTCTCCCATGCCTCAAGGGGCTTTGCCAATACTTGTTTTATTATCTTCTTAGTATACTCTAGGATGTATCCAGGCATTATGTTAAGCTGGACAGGATTAAAAGACCTCTTTCTTATTCTGGGCTCTCTGTTTTTCAATTGTTCAAATGAGCTGTACAGATAGGTTGAGTTAGATTATGTGCTACAGAAAACTTCTGTGCCAGACCAAATAGAACTTTTTTCCTTTGGTCTCAAAGAATATTTATGGTTCTAAAATACAGACATGGTCTTCCTTACCCCTATGTTCTGAATTACTTTAACTCCAACCTGATCAGCTTCATTCTTATCTCTAAATATCAAGTTACCCACATATATATAAAACAGCCTCTCTAAAT
The DNA here is from genome assembly GCA_004026745.1 of Myrmecophaga tridactyla. Lineage (NCBI taxonomy): Eukaryota > Metazoa > Chordata > Mammalia > Pilosa > Myrmecophagidae > Myrmecophaga > Myrmecophaga tridactyla. The sequence goes on along the minus strand of PVIY010004451.1, from coordinate 37,920 downwards.
CCAGAAATAATAATTACCACTTCAGACTCAATGTGTCTGCTATAGAAGCTTACAGTCTAGGCCCCTGTTTTCTTGTAAGCATTTTCTAGAGGAGCCCATGCCATTGTTCTTTTGTTTCTGGCTTATTTTGCCTTACCAAATGTCCCACACGTTCGTTCACATCGTTGCTTGCCCCATGACTTCGTTCTTTTTTCTAGAAGCACATTCATTCATAAGTAATACACCATCATTCGCCAATCTACTTCTCAGTCAGTGCATCCTTCAGCCACCCACATTCATCAGGGATCATGTATAGTGCCCAAAGTCCCCAGTCCATCAACACTCTTAATTTTAGATAATTTCATTGTTCCCAAGAGAAAGAAAACCAATAAACACACCCTCACCAAATAGGAAATATAAACTTCCTCTTAACTCTTGTCCCTCCCCCTATTATTTACCTCTACTGTTGCTGTGGTAGTGCTGATATTTTCCTCTTAACAGTCCATAGCATGCAATAGCAGTTATCCCCCTGTACCCTGGACTTAAACACTCTTTGTACACGAATGGTACCTTTGAAGTAGTTCTTGCAAGAACTAATTCATTTTTCAGTGTTAGTCAATGGGACATGTAGGTCTATATAGCCCCTTTCAGTCTTATTCATTGTCAATCTGGTAATATTACTTATAGACCCACTAGAGAACTGCCTTCACTTCTATCTATTCCTTTACATTGTAGTTCAACCTCATTAGCTAACGGTTCACCAATCTCTAGCTTCTATGTATCTCTGCGTCCCCTATATTCTGTATTATAAGCCTCCAATTTTACCTTTACCATGGTCATAAAAGTGGAATATACAGTTTCTATCCTTTTATGTTTGGCTGATTTCACTCAGCATTATGTCCTCAAGATTCATCCATCTTGTCATGTGCTTCAGGACATCATTTCATCTTATTGCTGCTTAATATTCCACCATATGTATATACCACATTTTGTTAATCCACTTGTCTTGTTGATGGGTGTTTGTTACCATCTTTTGGCATTTGTGAATAATGCTGCTATGAACATCAGTGTGTAAATGTGTCATTGCTTTCAGCTCTTCTTGTTATATACCAAGTAGTGCTATTGCTGGGTCATAGAACAACTTGATATTTAGTTCCCTATGGAACCTCCAAACAGTATTCCATAGTGACTGCACTGTTATACCTTCCCAACCAACAGTGCATAAGTCTCCCAGTTTTTCCACATACTAACCAACATTTATACTTTCCCGTTTGTTTAATTGCAGCCATTCTTATAGGTATGAGGTGGTATCTCATTGTAGTCTTGGCATTTCCCTTATAATCAATGAAAATGAACACATCTTTGTTTGCTTTTGAGCCATTTGTATTTGCTCTTCAGAAAAATTTCTATTCATATCTTTAGCCCATTTTATAATTGGGTTGTTTGTTCTTTTGTTGTTGAGTTGTATGATTTCTTGGTGTATGGAGGATGTCAAACCTTTGTCTGATATGTGATTTCCAAATATTTTCTCCCATTAAGTTGGCTGCCTCTTCACCTTTTTGACAGTCTTTTGGGGTTCAGAAGCATTTGATTTTGAGGCCATCCCATTTATCTTTCTTTTCTTTTGTTGCTTGTGCTCTAGGTGTAAAGTTTAGGAAGCTACCTCCTAGTACTAGGTCTTGAAGATGTTTCCCTACATTTTCTTCTAGAAACTTTGTGGTGCTAGTTCTTATATAGTGTTTGATCCACTTTGAGTTAATTTTTGTATAGGGTGTAAGCTAGGGGTCCTCTTTCATTGTTTTGGCTATTGATACCCAGTTCCTCCCTGTCCATTTATTAAAAAGACTTTTTTCGTCCTAGTTCAGAAGATTTGGGGGACTTGTCAAAGATCAGTTGACTATTGATTCAGTGGTCTATTTCTATGCTCTTGATTCGATTCCATTGGTCAATACTTGTATATTGTGCCGGTACCATGCTATTTTGACCACTGTGGCTTTTATAAAAACTTTTAAAGACAGAAAGTGTATATAATCCTCCCACTTCATTCTTTTTTAAGATGCTTTTAGCTATGCGGGGTCTCTTACCCTTCCAGATGAATTTGGTAACTAGTTTTTCCAAGTCTGCAAAGTAGTTTGTTGGAATTTTGATTGGTACTGTGTTGATCTGTAGATCAGTTTAGTTTGTTCGTTTTGTTTGTTTGTTTTATTGTGAGATATAACATATATATTAAAAACAATAAATTTCCAAGTACATTTTAGCATGTTATAGAAAGTAGTTATAGAACAGGTTTTAAAGCTTGGAATGGGTTATAGTTCCACGATTTTTCATTTTTTCTTCTAGTTGCTTGGGTGGATACATGTTTTTATTTCTCTTGGGCATATACCTAGAAGTGGAAGCACAGAGCCACACAACAACTCTAAATGCATTCATTGGTGCAACCACCAGAAATCACGGTTTTCCACGGTTCTACATTCCCAGCAGCAGGACATCAGGGCACCGACCTCTCCACATCCTCACCAACGTCACTTATCTTTTATTTATTTATTTTTAATTAGAGAGTTACAGAGGTTTACAGAATTTAGACTACTTTTCCCTCATCCCCCATTCTTTTCCTCACTCTCACTGTTCTGGTAATTCTGCTGGAAATTGCGTGCAGGACCCTTTAGACATAGCTGTCTCTAGTGGTTACAATCTGTGATATATTTACTGCCTTGCACGGGAACTCCACCAGGGCCCCAACACTTGCTGACTCCGCCCCCCCCAACTTTTCTCCTTTACCAGTATCGAATTCAGTGCAGTCCTCCTACACTGTGAAGGTGCTTCCTCAGGTGCTTAATAGTATAAACATGCTTTCCTTCTTCCTAAACAATTTCCATTTCTTACATCGAGCTATTTAACTGTTCCCAAAACCTTCCTTGCAGTACCCTTTTTAAATCCCGCTGATGTGCAGCCTCCAGCAGTGCTTCTCTATGTGCTGCAGCACCCATACTCTCACCTCGCCACTCAGGGTTGCGTGATGTTGTGTTTGCCGGCAGTGGCAGTGGCGGCTTCTGGGGCTGAAAGGGTAGCTGGGCAGGTGGCTGCTGGGGTTGCTCAGGACTCTCTGGGGTCCATGTTCTACTCCAGCGACAGTTCAAACTCCAGGAGTCTTTTTTTTTCTTTTTAAACATAACAGCATATAAACATGAACATTCTTACCATACGATCATTCCATTCTTGGTATATAAACAGTAACTCACATTATCATCACATAGTTGTGTATTCATCACCATGATCACTGTAGATCAATTTGAGTAGAACTGACATCTTAACTATATTTAACCTTCCTATCCATGAATGGGGAATGTCTTTCCACCTATTTAGATCTTCTTTGATTTCTTTTAGCAATGTTATATGGTTTTCTGTTTACATACCCTTTATGTCCCTAGTTAAGTTCATTCCTAAGTACTTGATTCTTTTATCTGCTATTTTGAATGGAAATTTTTCTTTAAATGACTCCTCAGTTAGGACATTGCTTGTGTATAGAAACATTACTGATTTTTGCACTTTAATTTTATATCGTGCCACGTTGCAGAATTTGTTTATTAGCTCAAGCAACTTTGCTGTAGATTACTCAGGATCTTTCAAGTATAATGTCATGTCATCTGCAAATGATGAAACTTTTATTTCTTCTTTTCCAATTTGGGTGCTTTTTATTTCTTTGTCCTGCCTGATTGCTCTAGCTAGAACTTCTAGCACAATGTTGAATAATAGTGGTGACAGTGGGCATCCTTTTCTTGTTCATGATCTTTGGGGAAAAGCTTTCAGTCTCTCTCCATTGACTATGATGCTGGCTATTGTTTTTTTCATATATTCCCTTTATTATATTGAGGTAGTTACCTTTGATTTCTATCTCTTGGAGTGTTTTAATCAGAATTTTGTTAAATAAATTTTCAGCATCAGGCGAGATAATCATGTGATTTTTTCCCTTTCGATTTGCTAATGTACTGTATTACATTGATTGAGTTTCTTGCATTGAACCATGCTTGCATTCCTGGTATAAACCCCACTTGGTCATGGTGTATAATTCTTTCAATGTATTGTTGGATTTGTTTTGCTAATATTTAGTGAGAATTTTTGCGTCTATGTTCATTGGGGAGATTAGCCTGTAGTTTTCCTTTCTTATAGCATCTTTACCTGGTTTCGTTATTAAAATGTTATTACCTTCATAAAATAAGTTAAGTAGAATTCCTTTTTTGTCAATTTTTTTCGAAAATTTGAGCAGGATTGGTGTTAGTTCTTTTTGGAATGTTTGATAAAATTTCCCTTTTGAAGCCATCTGGCCCTGGTCTTTTCTTTGTAGGAAGACTATTGATGACTGATTGAATCTCTTTACTTGTGATTGGTTTGTTGACATCTTCTATTTCTTCCTGAGACAGTGTGACTTGTTTGTGTGTTTCCAGGAATTTGTCCATTTCGTCTAAGTTGTCTAATTTGTTGGCATATAGTTTTTCATAGTATCCTCTTATGATTTCTTTTCTTCAGGGTCTGTGGTAACGCACCCCTTCTCATTTCTGATTTTGTTTATTTGCATCCTCTCTTTTCTTTGTCTGTCTTGCTAGTGGCCCATCAATTTTATTGATTTTCTCAAAGAACCAACTTTTGGTTTTATTGATTCTGTTGTTCTTTTGTTCTCCCATTCATTTATCTCTGCTTTAATCTTTGTTATTTCTCTTCTTCTATTTGCTTTGGGGTTAGTTTGCTGTTCCTTCTCAAGTTCCTCTGTGAGCAGTTAAGTCTTTGATTTTTACTCTTTCTTATTTTTTTAATATAGGCATTTATGGCATTAAATTTCCCTCTCAGCACAGCCTTTGCAGCATCCCATAAGTTCTAATGAGCGTATTCTCATTTTTATTTGTCTCCAGATACCTACGGATTTCTCTAGCAATTTCTTCTTTGACCCACTGGTTGTTTAAGACTGCATTATTTAATCTCCATGTATTTGTGAATGTTCTCATTCTTTGCTGGCTATTGAAATCCAGCTTCATCCCATTGTGATCAGAGAAAGTGCTTTGAATAATTTCAGTGTTTTTACATTTATAATGACCTGTTTTGTGCCCTAGTGTATGATCTATCCTGGAGAATGTTCCATGAGCACTAAAGAAGAACATATATCCTTGTGCTTTGGGGTACAATGACCTATATATGTCTGTTAGGTCTACTTCATTCATCAAGTTATTTACCTTCTCTGTTTCCTTGTTGATCTTCTGTCTGGTTGTTCTATCTATAGGGGAGAGTGGTGTATTGAAGTCTCCTGCTATTATTGTTGAAACATCTATTGCTCCCTTCAGTTTTGCCAATGTCTGTCTCATGTACTTTGGAGCTCCTTGATTGGGAGCATATACATTTATGATTATTATATGTATCTTGGTGAATTGTCCCTTTAATTAATATATAATGTCCTTCTTTGTCTATGATGGCTTACATTTAAAGTCTATTTTGGCCCATATTAATATAGCTACTCTGCTTTCTTTTGGTTACGACTTGCATGGAAAATCTTTTTCTGTGCTTTCATTTTCAATCTATTTGTGTGCTTTTTTCTAGAATGAGTCTCTTGTAAGCAGCATATAGCAAGATAATACTTCTTAGTCCATTTTGCCAAGCTGTATCTTTTTAAAAGTTTTTTAAAACTTTTGTTGTAAAATATAACATTTATATAAAGCAAAGAAAGAAAAGAGCAATAAGTTGTATATTCATCATCATGATAATTTCTTAGAACATGTGCATCAATTCAGAAAAAGAAATTTAAAAAAATACATTCCATACCCCTTACCCCTCCCTTTCATTGATCACAAGCATTTCAATCTACTAAATTTACTTTAACATTTTTCCCCCATTATTTATTTTTAATCCATATGTTTTACATATCTGTCCATATGGTAGATAAAAGAAGCATCAGACACAAGGTTTTCACAATCACACAGTCACATTATGAAAGCTATATCATTGTATGATTGTATAATCATCTTCAAGAAACATGGCTACTGGAACACATATCTACATTTTCAGACAGTTCCCTCCAGCCTCTCTGTTAACGCCTTAACTAAAAAGTGATATCTATTTAATGTGTAAGAATAACCTCCAGGATAATCTCTGAACTCTGTTTGGAATCTCTCAGCCATTGACACTTTATTTTGTCTCACTTCTCTCTTCCCCCTTTCGGTTGAGAAAGTTTTCTCAATCCCTTGGTGTTGAGTCCCAGCTCATTCTAGGATTTCTGTCCCATGTTGCCAGGAAGGTCCACACCCCTGGGAATCATGTCCCATGTAGAGAGGAGGAGGACAGTGAGTTTGCTTGTCGTATTGGCTGAGAGAGAGAGGCCACATCTGAGCAACAGAAGAGGTTCTCTTGGGGGTGACTCTTAGACCTAATTTTAAGTAGGCTTAGTTTGTCCTTTGTGGGGTCAAGTTTCATATGAACAAACCCCAAGATTGGGGACTTAGCCTATTGCTTTGGTTGTCCCCACAACTTGTGAGAATATCAAGAATTGTCCACTTGGGGAAGTTGAATTATCCCCCTTTCTCACCATTTCCCCATGGGGACTTTGCAAATACTTTTTTATTCACTGTTCAAATCCTTCTGGGATTTATCAGTGCATCACCCTGGAAAAATCTACAAAATCTCATACCCTACTCAAGGCTCCATGTACTTAACGATGTTCAAGTAAGCTGTCCACATAAGTTATATTAGGAAATGCACTAGTCAAAATATAAATTTTGTACCAAATAAAACATTTTTTTGCTTTCCTCTCACACACAAGTTAAACTTTTAAAATATTAATTACCATCTATTTTCAACACCCTGCATAATTGACATTCCTTTGTTCTTCCTCATGCAAAACATTTTTAAGTTTGTACATTTAGTCACTATCATTATACACTCTAGGTATTCTTAGATTATACCATCCCAGTCTTTATCTTGTATCTTTCCTTCTGATTTCATTTGTGTCCCCAGGCCTCCTCCCTCGATCATTCTCACTTCAGCTTCATTCATTATTCTAACATTATTGTATTGCAGTAAGGTAGTATTGTGCTATCCATTTCTGAATTTTTATGATCAGTCCTTTTGTACAATCTGTATCCCTTCAGTTCCAATTACCCAATATCTACCCTATTTCTATCTCCTGATGACCTCTGTTTCTAACTGAAATTATCTAAGTTCATTCATTAATGTTAGTTCATATCAGTGAGACCATACAGTATTTGTCCTTTTGTTTCTGGCTAATCTCACTTAGCATAATGTCCTTAAGGTCCATCCATGTTGTTACATACTTCATAACTTTATTCTATCTTACAGCTATGTAATATTCCATCGTATGTATATACCACAGCTTGTTTAGCCACTCATCTTTTGATGGATATTTGGGCTGTTTCCATCTCTTGGCAATTGTAAATAATGTTGCTATTCACATTGGTGTGCAAATGTCCATTTGTGTCTTTGCCCTCATGTCCTCTGAGGAGATACCTAGCAATGGTATTGCTGGGTCATATGGCAATTCTATACTTAGCTTCCTGAGTAACCGCCAAACTGCCTTCCACAGCGGTTGTACCATTTGACATTCCCAGCAACACTGGATAAGTGTGCCTCTTTCTCCACATCCTCTCCAGAACTGTCGTTTTCTGTTTTATGTATAGTGACCATTCTGGTGGGTGTGAGATGATATCACATTGTGGTTTTGATTTGCATTTCCTTAACAGCCAGGGAAGTTGAGCATCTTTTCATGTGCTTTTTGGCCATTTGTATTTCCTCTTCTGAGAAGTGTCTGTTCAAGTCTTTTGCCCATTTTGTAATTGGGTTGTCTGTCTTTTTGTTGTTGAATTGAACAATCTCTTTATATATTCTCGATTCTAGACCTTTATCTGATATATCATTTCAAAATATTGTCTCCCATTGTGTAGGCTATCTTTTTACTTTCTTGACAAAGTTCTTTGATGTACAAAAGTGTTTCATTTTGAGAAATTCCCATTTCTTTCTTTCTTTCTTTCTTCAGTGCTCATTCTTTGGATGTAAGGTCTAGGAAATTGCCTCCTAGTATAAGATTTACAAGATATTTCCCTACATTTTCTTCTAACAGTTTTATGGTCTTAGATCTCATGTTTAGGTCTTTGATCCATTTTGAGTTAATTTTTGTGTAGGGTGTGAGATATGGATCCTCTTTCATTCTTTTGCATATCCAGTTCTCTAGGTACCATTTATTGAAGAGACTGTTCTGTCCCAGGTGAGTTGACTTGGCTCCTTATCAAAGATCAATTGTCCATAGATGAGAGGGTCTATATCTGAACACTTTATTCAATTCCATTGGTCAGTGTATCTATCTTTATTCCAGGGCCATGCTGTTTTGACCACTGTAGCTTCATAATACGCCTTAAAGTCAAGTATTGTGAGACCTCTGACTTCATTTTTCTTTCTCAAGATACTTTTACCTATTCGGGCACCTTGCCCTTCCAGATAAATTTGGTTATTGGTTTTTCTATTTTTGTAAAGCAAGTTTTGGGATTTTAATTGGTATTGCATTGAAGCTGTAAATCAATTTAGGTAGAATTGACATCTTAACTATTTAGTCTTCCAATCCATGAACACAGTATGCCCTTCCATCTATTTAGGTTTTCTGTGATTTAACAATTTCTTATAGTTTTCTCTGTATAGGTCTTTAGTCTCTTTAGTTAAATTTATTACTAAATATTTTATTCTTTTGGTTGCAATTGTAAATGGAATTTCACTGTCAGATTGTTCATTCCTACTGTATGGAAACACTACCAATTTTTGAGTGTTGATCTTGTAACCTGCCACTTTACTGTACTCATTTATTAGCTCTAGTAGTTTAGTAGTTTTGCTGTGAATTTTTGAGGGTTTTCAACCTATAGTACCATATCATCTGCAAATAGGGAGAGTTTTACTTCTTCCTTTCCAATTTTGATGCCTTGTATTTCTTTTTCTTGTCTAATTACTCCGGCTAGAACTTCCAACAAAATGCTGGATAACAATGATGATAGTGGATATCCTTGTCTTTTTACTGTTCTTAGGGGCAAAATTTTCAGTTTTTCCCCTTTGAGGATGATGTTAGCTGTGGGTTTTTCATATATTCCCTTTATCATATTGAGAAATTCCCTTCTATTCCTATCCTTTGAAGTGTTTTCAACAGGAAAGGATGTTGAATTTTGTCACTTACCTTTTCTGCATCAGTTGAAATGATCAGGTGTTTTTTCTGATTTGATTTGTTGGTATGGTGTATTACATTAATTGATTTTCTTATGTTGAATCATCCTTTTATCCTGGGATGAATCCTACCTGGTCATGGTATATAATTCTTTTAATATGCTGTTGAATTCGAGTTGCAAGAATTTTGTTGAGGATTTTTGCGTCTATATTCATAAGAGTGATTGGTCTGTAGTGTTCTTTTTTTATAATACCTTTGTCTGGCTTTGGTATGAGGGTGACGTTGGCTTCATAGAATGAGTTAGGTAGCTTTCCCTTCTCTTCAATCTTTTCTAAGAGTTTTAGCAGGATTGATAGTAATTCTTTCTTTCATGTTTGGTAGAATTCACATGTGAAGCCATCTGGTTCTGGACTTTTCTTTTTGGAGAGCTTCTTAATGACTTATTCAATTTTTTTACTTGTGATTAGTTTGAGGTCATCTATTACTTCTCAAGTCAATGTTAATTGTTCATGCCTTTCTAGGAAGTTGTAAATTTTCTAGGAATGTAAATTTCATCTACATTGTTGAGTTTAGTAGCATAAAGTTATTCATAGTATCCTTTCGTTACTTCCTTTGTTTCTCTAGAGTCAGTGGTTATGTCTCCTCTTCCATTTGTGATTTTATTTATTTGCATCCTCACTCGTCTTCTTTTTGTCAACCTCGCTAAGGGTCTATCAATCTTATTGATTTTCTCATAGAACTAACTTCTGGTTTTGTTGATTTTCTCAATTGTTTTCATGTTCTCAGTTTCATTTATTTCTGCTCTGATCTTCGTTATTTCCTTCCTTTTGTTTTCTTTGGAGTTAGTTTGATGTTCTTTCTCTAGTTCTTCCAAGTGGACAGTTAATTCCTCAATTTTTGCCCTTCTTTTTTGATATAGGCATTTAGGGCAATAAATTTCCCTCTTAGCACTGCCTTTGCTGCATCCTGTACATTTTGATATGTTGGGTTTTCATTTTCATTTGTCTCACGATATTTACTGATTTCTTTTCTAATTTCTTCCTTGACCCACTGGTTGTTTAAGAGTGCATTGTTGAGTCTCCATATATTTTGGAATATATACTCTGCCTATTATTGACTTCCAACTTCATTCCTTTGTAATCTGAGAAAGTGTTTTGTATGATTTCGATCTTTTTAAATTTATTGAGACTTGATTTTTGACCCAGCATAACATCTATCCTTGAGAATGATCCATGAGCACTTGAGAAAAAGGTATATCCTGCTGTTATGGGGTGTAATGTTCTATAAATGTCTGTTAAGTCTAGCTCATTTATTATATTATTCAAATTCTCTGTTTCTTTATTGATCCTCTGTCTACATGTTCTGTCAATTGATGAGAGTAGGGAATTGAAGTCTCCAGCTATTATGGTAGATGTGTCTATTTCTGTTTTCAGTGTTTTCATTGTGTATTTTGGAATATTCTGGCTCAAATATTTATTATTGTTATATTTTCTTGTTGAATTGTTCGTTTTATTAATATATAGTGTCTTTCTTTGTCTCTTTAAACTGTTTTACATTTGAAGTATAATTTGTTGGATATTAGTATAGCTGCTTCTGTTCTTTTCTGATTGTTATTTGCATGAAATATCTTTTCCAAACCTTTCACTTTCAACCTATATTTATCCTTGGGTCTAGATGCATTTCCTGTAGACAGCATATAGACAAGTCCTGTTTTTTAATCCATTCTGCCAGTCTGTGTCTTGTGATTGAGGAGTTTAATCCATCAACATTTAATGTTATTATTGTACGGGCAGTACTTTGTTCTTTCATTTTGCCTTTTGGATTTTATATGTCATATCTAATTTCCTTCTTTTTACCTTTACTGATAGTCTTCATTTCTACACTCTTCTCCACACCTCTCTCTCCTGTCTTTTCATATCTGTCTTTAGTGTTCCCTTTAGTATTTCTTGCAGAGCTGGTCTCTTGGTCACAGATTGTCTCAGTGATTTTTTGCCTGAAAATGTTTTAATTTCTCCCTCATTTTTGAAGGACAGTTTTGCTGGGTATTGAATTCTTGGTTGGCAGTTTTTCTCTTTTAGTAATTTAAATACATAATCCCACAGTCTTCTCATCTCCATGGTTTCTTCTTAGAAATCTATGCATAGTCTTATTGGCCTTCCCTTGTATATGATGGATTGCTTTTTTCTTGCTGCTTTCAAGATTCTCTCTTTCTCTTTGACCTCTGACATTCTGATTAGTAAGTGTCTTGGAGCATGTCTATTTGGATCTATTTTGTTTGGGTTATGCTGTACTTCTTGGATCTGTAATTTTAAGTTTTTCATGTGAGTTGCAAAATTTTCAGTGATAATTTCCTCCATTAGTTTTTCTCCTCCTTTTCTTCTCTTCTCCTTCTGGGGTACCCAGAACTCATATATTCATGTGCTTCAGGTTGTCATTCAATTCTCTGAGTTGCTGCTCATATTTTTCCATTCTTTTCCCTATATTTTCTTTTGCTTGTCAGTTTTCAGATGTCCCATGCTCCAGTTCCCTAATCCTATCTTCTGACTCTTGTAATCTGGCATTGTAGGTTTCCACTTTTTTTCCATGTCTTCTGCTTTGCCTTTTATTCCCATAAGTTCTGTGATTTGTTTTTTCAGACTTTTGTTTTCTTCTTTTGTTCATCCCTTTCTTTCTTTATATCTTCCTTTAATTTCCTGATTTGATTTTTGATGAGGCTTTCCATGACTATTCAAGCATTCTGAACTAATTGTTTCAACTCCTGTATCTCATTTGAATTGTTTGTTTGTTCCTTTGACTGGGCCATATCTTCAATTTTCCTAGTATGAGTCGTTATTTTTTTGCTAGCATCTAGGCATTTAATTACCTTAATTAGTTTATTGTGGAGATTGTTTTCACTTTTTTTACAAAGGATTTTCTTGCTGGATAACTTTGTTGTCTGTCTGTTCTTTAAAATTCAATTCAGTTTATTCTTGACCTCTAGCTTTGGTTTTGTTTAACAGATCAGAATTTTTCAGTTCTTGTTTTCTTGTTTCTTGCCCTGCCTGTATGGTGCCTTTTTCCCCCCTTAGGAGGGTCTCCTTAGGTATTATAGCTGCAGCCTGATTTTTCCATACCAAACTGCCCTCCTGTCAGGAGGAAAGAGTCACTTGCGTCAGGTTTCCCTGAGGGTGAGACCCAGCAGATTGAAAGGCTTTCCTATGAAGTCTCTGGACTCTCCGTTTTTCCTATCCTGCCCAGTATGTGGTGTTTGTCTGCCTGCAGGTCCCACCAGCATAAGGTGATGCAGTATCTTTAACTTCAGCAGACTGTCCCTGCTGGGGGCATGGTTGAGACAGAGGAGAGGTTGCAGTCTGGTTTTAATCTCTTCAGTTTTCCAGACCCTGGGGATTCCACCTGAGCTGGGCCTCACCCCTCTCCTGGGGAAGGCACAGGCTCCAGACAAACACTCAAACAAGCTTAATTCTGCGTATGCCTAGGCTACTGGAGCCCAAGAAGCCTTGCAGCTGTATCCAAAGCACAGTCAAGCCATAGAAACACAGCCACCAAAACAAAAGAGAAAAATCCTTTTCAGAGCAGGACTCCCCCACTCCTTGGGTTTGCCAATCAAGGGCTTAAGTTGGTACGTTCCTCTGTGTATCTCCAGGTCCTGTGTGCTCCCTCCTTTCCTTCAGGACCTAAACCTTTTCAGATCCAAAAACACCTCTGGTTTTTTCTTTTCTTTTTCTGCCCGCTCTGTGCCGGAGCAAAACACAGTGACCTCCACTTTTACTGGAGATTCAGCTGAGCTGGGGGCCTATTTTTAGTAGTCAGAATTTGTTAATTTACAGTTGGAGTTTGGTTGCACCCAGCCCCTTCTGCTGATAAACTCTCTTTGCTTTCCCCTCTGGGAAGCAGCCTGCAGGGGAGGGGCACTGGCCGCCTTGGCTTGGGGAACTCATAGTTCTGGGTGGGCTCACAGCCAATCCAGCTGGTCCAGACTGGGGTATGCTGTGTGTCTGGTCACTTATGTGGCCCCAGCAGTTGTTCTGTACTGTTTCTGGCTATTTATAAATTATCTGGAGGACGAAGTAAATCCCACACCTCACTAAGCCATCATCTTGGCCCCTCTCTCTGTTTTTCTTTTCCATTCTGTATCCTTTAATTGGTAAGTTTAGTTTGTTAACATTCAAATTTAGTACAGAAAAAGTGTTTCTTGAATCCACCATTTTGTCTTTTTGATTTTATATGTCAGATACATATATTCTTTTCCCTCTTTCTCTTTTTATCCTTTAAATTACCGTTACTGGTACTCTTCCATTCTGTGCCCTCTTCCAGACCTCCCTTTCCTATTTATTTTTTTTTCAACTGGCAGAACTTCCTTTAGTATTTCTTGTAGGCTTCCTTTAGTATTTCTGTTGCTGACAAATTCTTTCAGGATTTGTTTGTCTTTGAAAATTATAATCTCTCCCTCAGTTTTGAAGAACAGTTGTCTGGGTACAGAATTCTTGACTGGAAGTCTTTCTCTTTCTGGATCTTAAATATATCATACCACTGCCTTCTTGCCTGTATAATGCCTGTTGAATAGTGGGAACTCAGTCTTTTGTGGATTCCCTTGTATGTAGTAGATTGTTTTTCTCTTGCCACTTTGAGAATTTTCTGCCTCTCTTCAACATTTGACACGCTGATTAGTATGTATCTTGGGGAAAGCCTATTTGTATTTCTTCTGTTTGAAGTTCGTTGGGCTTTTTTGTCTTGTATATTTATGTCCTTTATAAGGGTTATGAAGGTTTCCCCCATTATAATTTCAACTTTTCTTTCTAGCCTTTACTCCTCTCTTATCCTTCTGGCTCACCAATGATTCTCGTATTTGTGTACTTTGTGTTGGCTATCATTTACCAGAAATCCAATTCAAATTTTTCCATGTTTTTTGCCATTTGCCATTTTGAGTGTTCGAAATCAGTTATCCTGTCCTCTATATCGCTTATTCTTTCTTCTGTCTCTTTAGGTCTGCTGTTGTGTGCCTCTAGTCTGTTTTTTGTTTTGTCAACAGTCTTTAACATCTGTGATATCTGCTGTTTTTCTATTTATTCTTTCAAATTCCTCTTCCTGCTCCTTTACTATCTTCTTGATCTCCTTTATGTCATTAGCCAACCCACTTAATTTATTAAGTAGAGTTATATAAACATCTTTGATTAGTTCCAAAGCCTGTGTCTCCTTTGATGTTTTAATTTCGTTGTTAGGCTGTGCTATATCTGTCTGCATTGTGATATGCTTAGTGATCTTCTGTTGTTTGGAGTTGATTTCCTTCAGTAGCCTAAAGTCTTGAGTTTGCTGGGTAGATGTTTGGCAGGATGCAGTGTGCGGGGTGGTGCATAGCAGTGGGGTGTTGAGTTGCAGCTCAGGTATAGGCAGAGGTTGGGGATGTCACCGTGGTTCTTGTGAACATGGGTCCCCAGCGTCCAGGGAGGATGTAGCTGTGTGGGCGCACAGGTCTAGGGGGCATAATCCTGGTTTCCACTGGCTGGGCCCTTTGTGCACATGTTCAGAGTTGTGGCAGTAGGTTGACGTTATGCCTCCATGGATTAGGGGGAGGATGTGACCCAGCTGCACAGGTCAGCACTTTCTCGGAGCTGGGAAGCATGACTGTGGCATTGTGCACATGTGCAGGCCTAGGCGTGCTGTTAAGTCATGTTCCCAGTGCTAAAGGACATGACTGGGGGCCTGCGCACGCGGGGGTGCAGGAGTGCCGTAAACTGATGGTCCCAGAACTGAGGGGCCAAGTGCATGTGTGGGTCTAGGAGTGTAGTAAACTGATGTGCAGACCTTAGTGGGGGCGGAGTGAGGCTGTTGGACACTATGGGCGGGGGAGTGGGTATTACCTGGGTATGGAGGTATGTGCCTGCAGCCTTTATGTGCTGGCCCCACCTCCAGGTAGCAGGGAGGGGGAGGTAGTGCTCACGAGGGGTGCAGAAAGATGTGTTGGGCTGCACTTGGGTTTGGTTTGTGGGGCAGGTACACGTGCTGTGGGTTGGTGTGGCGGGGTTGCTTGGAGCACAGGGAGTAGGGCAGGTGATGAGGTTCAGGTGTGTGGGGTGTAGGGTGAGTTGCAGGTGGTACAGAAGACTCTCCAAGGTCAGTTACACTCTGGAATCACCATCTCAGTTGCCCTGCCGTCACCTCTCTAACTTTTCCTTGGAGCAGCACTGAACTCAACCTACCCTATTCGGCCATCTTCCTGGAACGCCCTAGTGCTTTCTTATAGAAAACATTTCATGACTGACTCAACAATGTTTCTCAGCCCTGGAAGTAAAAGACATTAGAGGCCTTATCTCTTTTATTAAATGAAAGATTATGCAAGAATTCTGCCATTTCAAATCTAAAGTGGAACTGAGTTAAATTGGGGTTTATTTAGCCCTTGTTTCAAGTTGATTAATCAGTTAGTCAGGTGCTCTTTGTATTTCCACTTCCTTGCCATCTCAGAATAAGTCCTTTTACAGCATGCTATCTGTTCACAACATCCATGGAGAGCTCTTCCTGTTTGCAGGTGTCCTGACTTACGTGTATCCTTTCTGTCAAGGTTGAGCAAAAACTTTACATTTTCCCTTTACAAAGGAGAGAGCTATAATTCCACTGTGTTGGGAAGCTCTTGCAATAGTCCAGGTGAAACAGGATAGTTGTTTAGATGAGTGGAATTAGCAAGAAGTGAACTGGATTGGAGAGATATGGACTCTAGAGTAGGAATATACAATGAGAAATCCTTTTGGAATCAAGCAACAGAGTTCTAATATCTACACTAGTTATGGACTTACTCAAATATGAAAATAGCCCAAGAGATATAAGTAGTGAAGCTCTTAAAAGAGGAAATATAAATAGTAAAAATAGGAGGAAATGTTCTAAACTACTAGTAATTGGATAATGAAGTATCATTTCCAAGTATTAGTTTTGCTTCTCAAAAGTGTTTTTAAAGCTAAAACTCACTAATGAGCAGTCTCTTGGGAAATCATTTGCACAAACTTTTGTCAAATCCAAATGTAATTTATAATGAAGTAGGTAGTTTCTCTCTGCTAGGAAAGCACTAGTCTCCCTGCAGGTGGAATGCCGAAGATGGGCACCAATTCCTGGTGGACCTGTCAGTTGGCTGTTTTCTCAATCTTGTCCAAATCATCCATTCCACTCTTTCTATCTTCTTGTTAAAATGCTCCTGGATTCTGTTTAGAATGTTCATGCTGTGCTTGCTGTTGACCTTGTTTACTGTCAGGCCCCTCTTGCCAATGCAGCCAGTGTACCCAACATAATGTAGGTAGGTCTCATTGTTTGGGTTCCCAACCTTGTTTGTGGAAGGATCAAAGTTGATGATGACAGACACTTGTTCAGTATCAATACTATAGGCCTTTGTGTTGGTGGTCACCAGAACCATCCCTTTGCCCTCTCAGAAGTGCTCAATCATAGCACCTCTCTGCTCCACTTTCATTTCACCACTCAGCATAGCCACCTGGTAGCCTTCTTTTAAGAGTTCTGCCAGCCAATTAGCTGTTTTGCATATGTGGCAGAATTTCATGGCTTGAGCAATGGGGATGGCCTCATAGAGGTTACACAAGATCTGGAACTTTCTCTATTATTGCAAGAATGTAATACTGCTTGATGATGTTCAAGGTTTCTTTCTCATGCTTCAGTTTAATAATGTCTGGGTCTGGGACCATTTTCTGGGCAAATTTCCACACAAAGTCTTCAATGGTATCAGAGAAAAAGCAGCATCTGGCAGTTTCTCGACAGCATCCTCTTGTTGTGGATGCTCCGCTCTTGGCCCTGGGTAACTATCATCATGTCGGCCTCATCCAGAACACTTTAATCTTCTTGGCCTTGATGAACTTGGGCTTTTATCACCAGTCCAGGACAGTGCCAAAGGTGCCATTGACAATCGGCTTAGTTATCCTGTGACTTTTTTCCAATTTATTGCCTCAAACAGCATAAGCTATCTTCAGTTCAGGGTAAAATTTGCTCATCTGCTCTGTCATTTTCCCCATATGTTGGGAAGAGGCACAAACACTGTATCTGTTTTACAGATTCTATTTGGCCAACACAAAGGCAGCTGTTTTACTGGACTGAGACTGGGCAATCAGGTTCTATGGGAGTTCAGCAATCATTAAAAGCAATGCATTCTCTTTTATCTGTGATAGGTGGTCGAAGTCTTTAGCATAGCTTCCCTGAAGAATCTGTGGTTTCAATCGAAGCTCTTCAAAAGACTTTGAGTAGAGAGGAGAATTTGGATCCTGCTACAGGAGTTCCACTTGGTTTTGTTATCAACAAGATTGCTTTTGATCTGCCACTCTCTTCTCTTTCTCTTCTTCTTCTGTCTTCTCTGCATTAGCATTGCTCTTGACGACAGTACCACTGGCATCTGATTTGATTTTCTCTTCCTTCAGATGCAAGTAGTTTAAGTCACCCACAGGCACAGTAAACACAAATTGCCCAGAGCACAGCCTCAGATGTAACCATGAGCCCCAACCATTGTTATTCATCATGGTGGCCTGCCCCAGCTAAGACCCTAGTAGACTTTGATTTGATACTAATCTTTTGGCAATAAGCACATGGAACTTTAAGTGTGATCATACACTCTGATCTAATATACTCACTTTTGGGAATTTACCTAAGGAAATAATTGAAAACAGTAAAATTTTTTTTGCCCATAAACAAAGATCTTAGACTCTGATTCCTCTTATGCATATGATACTGATGAGTAAAGAAAAGAAAGGAAAGCATCTTAGAAGTACAACAGCTTTTTGTAAGCAATCCTTTATTGATGAGGATCTGTCAGGCATTTGAAAGTCAGTGTGGAAAAAAAGGTTATGGACTTTTGATATATAAACATGGAAAAGCAATGTAAATATATATTCATTCAAGAAATAATCCTTGAGGATCTACTTTGTGTTAATCAGTGAAAATACAATAAAAATAACGAATGATGACTTCTCTTTCAAGGAGTTCAGTTATCTAGTGGCAGACATGAAGATATAATCACAGTGTAGGGTGGTTAAGGCAATAAAACATTAAAAGGTACAATGATAAATATGCAAGAATTAACTATTTGGAAAAGGAAGATTTTGGTAACTTGAAAGATGTAGTTTTCTACACGGGCAAGACAAAAAGAAGGTCATGTTAGGAATAAACAATAGTAATCCCTATAACTGGTGGTGAGAGAAGATGATTTTATGTTATAAAGCATGTTTTTTTGTATCTGAAGTCTTGTGAATGCTAGTTAGTTCAGCACTTTCTTAAGCAGAAAAACACGACACATGAAGAAATAAAGATCTCTGGTAAAGATAATGACATGGGCAAATATAAATACTAATACTATTGTATTTTTTATTTGTAACTCCACTTTTATTCCCTATGGGATCTAAAAGTCAAATGCATAAAATGTAATGATAAATCAATGATTTTGGACTCAAAGCTTAGTTATGTAATTTCTGACAAGAGCTACATAAAGGTTGGGGAAGGAAAGGGTATAGGAATATAGTGTATGTATGATCTTGAAGGTAAGTTGGTATCAAAGCAAGTGAAATTGTTATAGACTTAAGATGTTAGATGTTAAATTTAAACCCCATTGTAACCACAAAGCAAATGTATCAGAAAATGCAAACTCATAAAGACACAAAGTAGAATACAGATACAATGGATGGTGGTGGGACACTGCAACATTGTCAGTGTGGTTAATCCCACTGAATGGTGTGCTTGGGAAGGGTTGAGATGGGAAAAACAATACCTTGTGAGTTTGTATGTTGGATATTAAGTGGGTTTTTCTCACTATAAATTTTATATTAGAAGTAAAAGTCCAGTTAGAGGTGGAGACGTTGGAAGTTTGTCTATATTATTCATGTAATAAGTTATTTCTTTGACTAAAGCACAGAGAACAAGTTCAGTTTTTAAAATATTATAGCAAATATCTGTGTACTTAAGATTTAAAATTATTTTAAACTTGGAAGCATTTCACTGTACTACATTCAGGATAGTTTCTTGGGCATGTTTTTGAAACTTTTTAAAAAATACATTTTAATTGCTTAGATTTCAGCATCATCTTCAACAAATGAATGCTTATCAGTTAAAGGAAGAATTTATTCCATATTGAAGCAGATAGGAAGTGGAGGTTCAAGTAAGGTAAGTATTTTAAATACTTAAGAAATGAGCAAAAATACTCCAAACTCTCCTTTCTTTGTCTTTTTATTGCTTTGAAGCTTTTCTTTCTTAACTTCAGGGATCCATATTGCCTTTTAACTAAATATCTTCCTCATCCCCTGTTCCCCACAATTGACACATTCTTTTTAGGCCTCCCTCTTAGTCTCATTCCCCTGTCCTCTAGGGTTCTATGCTTCTAAATGTCTTCTCTAATAACTTTAGTATTGACTTGGTGTAGCAAATGACAGTTTTGTTATTACAAAAAAATCTTAGAAAGATTTTAGAAAAAAATCAGACTATAATGTAAATAACTAATATCCTTAGTATGGTGTAATAAGGATTTTGAGTACTAGATTTTGTTTTATTTTGCTTTTCATTTCAAAAGCAGAATTTAGTAACATGAGTTTTTGAAATTGGAACAGTTGACTTTCTATATTTATCTGAATTTTAAGTTTATATGGTTCTAATTCTCTTTGGATGAAGGCATCTGAAAAGAGGTGTCTAACCTTACCATCTTCACTTCTTCTCGTTCTATTCTCTTAAATCCACTCCAGTCTGATTTTTGTCTTCATCACTTAAGAAAATGACAGCTGTCAAGAACACCAATGACCTCCTTATTTTTGCCAAACCCAATTATTTGCTTTGTTTTTTTGTTACTTAGCAGTATTTGGGATAGTTGATTATTCCTTTCTTGTTGAAACTTTTTTTTTCAACTTGGTCTTTCTTAGTTTTTCTCCTCTCAAACTGGCCATTCATTTTCAGCCTTTCTCATGTTCCTGATCTCAATGGTGGAATGCCTCAGGTTTCAGTCCTTGACCTTTTTACTTCTTTCCCTAAACCCACTCAATCACTTGGTGTTCTCATCCAATCTCACGGTTTGTATATGTATATGTTGACAATTCCCAAATTTATATTTCCATCTCAGACCTCTCCTTTGAATTCTAGTCTTATTTATATAGCTATCCAGCATCTCTTTTTGGGTGTCTCCTAGGCATTTAAAACTTAATATGTTCCAAACACAGCTCTGTTCTACCCATGGTCTTTCCCATTTCAGTAAATAATAACATTTGCTCCTCCATTTGCTATTCCAGAATTCTTGGCATAATCATTGAGTCCTCATACTCTCACACATACATCCAGCCAATCAGCAAAGTATATGTAAAATCTGTTTCTTACCTCTCTGACTGTCATCACTTTGGTCCAAGCCCTATTACCATTTTATGTGTATTATTGTAGTAGCTTCCTAACTAGTCTAATTTACTTAATCTTTGTTCCCTAGTCTATTTTAATACAACAGCTGATTTTTCTCTATTTATCCTCATGTCGTTACTCAAGTGTGCTCTCAATCAGGCCTTTCTTGACTCTTTAAAATCACTGCTCCCACTTCCCAGTCCCTGGTGTTCTCCATTCCTCTTTCCTGCTTTATTTATTTATTTTTATGTAGTTCGACTTCTAACATGCTATGAAGTTAGGGATGTTTGTCTGATTTGCCCAATGATGTTAGCCCTGGTATCTAGAACAGTGCCTTGAACATAAATAGACCCTGAGATATTTGTTGAATGAATGAATGACTCTCTTTAGCCATTCTGTTATTGCAAGTTGTTAAGGTAATATGCAAAGAAAGCCTATTTGGCTCATTTTAAGTATTATAATTTTCTAAGGCAACTAACAGTTCAACTTACTTAAGGCTATCTTGTTAACTTATTAAAATAAGATGTTTATTATCCCCTTTAGCAAGTGCTCAATAAATAGTACATTATTTTCTTTATACCTATCCTTTGTTCCTTCCCTTGCCTCAAATTTCAGGCATAGGAGTATAGAATGGATAATAGTTGTTTTTTCATCAACCTATTTGAATTATCTAATGTAATTGTTTTAGTAGAAATTCTTTAGTTAAGTATTTATTACTTTTTAGTTGTTTGGCTATATTTTAATAGTAACAAAAAGAGGTATTTAGTTTAGTGCCTGTTTTCAAAGAATGTAGAATAGTCTTAACAGTGCCATATACTAAACATTTTTTTCCTTGGAATATAGTAATGATGCAAGTTTACTTAAATCAAGGGCCAAGTGATAAAGCCATGGCTTATCTACATTTTGTTAGTGCAGTTAAATTATTATTAGTCAATTTAATTATTATGTAGAGTTGAAAAAAATCAACATGCCTCACAGGAAAGTGGGTAGTATGCTTTATAAAACTAACACTATTCTAGAATTTAGGCAGTGACTAATTTATATTCGATTAAGATCATTTAAAAACTTCAAGGGGCTAATAGAAATAGTCAAGACACTAGCCTTTCTAGTTCTGCTTTCACTAGCTTTCCATGAAATGAGAAATCATAACTTCTAACAATATTTCTATGAATTGATATAAAGTCTACTTAATCCAGCTCATAGATTATTTCAAGAATTTTACCAGAGTAGAAACATGAATGCAAAAAGTTAATTTAAAAGTTTTCATTTGCTCAAAAATTTTGAGATCTTATTATATAAATAGTTCTGATATACTGCAAATCTTATTTCTGACATTCCTGACAATGTTAGCATATTTTAAAATGTCCTCTTTATTCTGTAGTGATTGTCTTTAATGATGGTAGCTAACATTTACTATACTCCAAACATGCTGCAGACCACTCTGGCTGTCATCACAGTCATCGTCTCTGCCTTGTGCAGTAGGTGCCAAACACCATTTTAACTTCCGAGAGGTTAGGCATCTTGTCCTAAAATAGATTGCTGGGAGGGATGGCGCTGGAACGCAAATGCAGGTATTTCCTTCTAAGTCTTTTCTATGTGTTTTATAAGCTGCAATTAGAGTTTTGAATGCTATATGTTATATGAGTATTTTCTATAATTTCTAAAGTTTAGAAATTTTATTTCTTTTAAAGGTATTCCATTATGTGAATATAACACCCCATTCCTTTTTAAACAGAGCATGGGAATATCGCCATCAGATTCAGGGTAATCATAGACATCAGTATTCCATCACAGAACAATAGATGCTGTCAATTCAATGAGATTTGTAGAGCCATTTTCCTTGTTATTTTCTGCTGCCGCTTACACTATTACTATTTTATGCCCCACCACTTTCTAATTTGCTATATGTGCAAATAAACCACTAATATCTTATTAGAGTTTTTTATTTAAAATTAAAAAGTAACTAAGTTGTTCTGAAGAGGTAGTTCTAGTGAATAAACTTCATATGTATGTACTTTGACTCTTTTCTTACTTATTTCCTATTTATTTGCTGGGTAGTCAAGGTTAAATGACTTCTAAATAAATGATGTATTAGCTCAGTGTGTCAAACGGGATGAATGAATATAATTTTTCGTGCTTATACTGCATTTTCTATTTGAGTTCTTGAGTTTTAGAATTACTATCTCTGTTATTTGTTTGCCAAAAGTTAGACATATTAGCTGTATTTAGAAGTTGACTCTCATTATAGCAAGAGCAACTTGACCTTGACCTCAGAGATACTGAAAATATACATATACATATAGGAACATTTTGCTCCTGGCTACTTGACTTTGAAAATTGGACCTAATCAACTTTTTACTGTAAATATACTGATAGCTTCTAATGTTTGCATCTTTTTAAATATTTTCTACCACATGAAGGAAATTCTCAGTGCTAGACGCAGCAGAAAAAACTACCATCTTTGAAATAAATTGTTTTCCTTAGCATTTTTTTTCCAGCACAATTTTATCGACACATCATAAATCTAGCCAAGGTATACAATCAGTGGCTCTCAGTATAATCAAAGAACTGTCCGTACATCATCACAATTTTGTAACATTTTCATAACTCCAAAAGAAAACCATGCACCTTATACCCTATTATTTTTGTAAACATCTTTTTTTTTTTTGCATGGACAGGTACTGGGAACCGAACCCAGGTCTCTAGCATGGCAGACGAGAACTCTGCCTGCTGAGCCACCGTGGCCCGCCCTATACCCTATTATTGAAATTTAGCTTCAGAGAGGTACCTTTGTTACAATTGAGGGAAGACCATTAATATATTACTGTTAACCACAGTTCATAGTTTGCATTAAGGAAATTTTTTCCCATATACTACCCTATTATTAACACCTTGTAGCTGTAATCTACATTTGTTCTAATTCATAGAAGAATATTCTCGTATTTATACTATTAACCACCTTCATCATCCACAGCAGGGTTCACTATGTTATACAGTCCCTTGATTTATCCTCTAGCTTTCTTTGTAGTGATAAGCATGATGCTAAGCTACCCTTTTGAACTACCATCTTACAATTCAGTGCTTTCTCCACACATGAAAATGTGCTACAGTCATTCTATCCCTTTCCAAACATTTTCAATCAACCTTATTAAAAATTCTGCACAAATTAAACATGAGTTCTCCATTCTCTATCCTCATTCTGTCTTCTGGCAACTTATTATGCTAGATAATAATTACACAAGTTTGCTCAATGTTAAGTTCATATTTGTGAGATCATCCCATATTTGTCCTATTGTGTCTGGCTTATTTTGCTCAACATAAAGTCTTCCAGGTTCATCCATGTTATTGTATGCATGAAGACTTCATTCCTTACAGCTAAATAATATTCCATCATATGCATATGCCACATTTTGTTTATCCATTGGTTGATGGACACTCAGATTGCTTCCATCTTTTGGTAATTGTGAATAATGCTGCCTTACACAGAAGCTGTACCATTTTACATTCCCACCAACAGTGAATAACTTTCGATTTCTCCACATCCTCTCCAATACTTATAGTTTTCTGTTTTTTTTTAATAGTGGCCATTGTAGTAGGTATGAAATAACTCATTGTGATTTTGATTTGTGTTTCCCTGATAGCAGTGATGTTGAGCATCTTTTCATGTGCTTTTTAGCCATTTGTCTTTTCTCTTTGGAAAACTGTTTATTCATGCCTTTTACCCATTTTTTACTTGGGTTCTTTGTCTTTTTATTGTTGAGTTGTAGGATTTCTTTATATATTTTGTATATTAAACCCTAATCAGATATATGGTTTTCAAATATTTCCTCCCATTGAGTAGACTGCTTTTTCACTTCCTTGACAAAATCCTTTGAAGCACAAAGTCTTCTATTTTGAGGAGGTCACACTTATCTATTTTATCTTTCATTGCTTGTGCTTTTAGACCTTACTAAGAAACCACCGCCTACCACAAGATCTTGAAGATGCTTCCCTACATTTTCTTCTAGGAGTTTTGTGGTCCTGGCTCTTATATTTAGGTCTTTGATCCATTTTGGGTTAATTTTTGTGTAACGGATGCGATAAGGGTTCTCTTTCATTCTTTTAGATATGGAGATCCAGTTTTCAGCACGATTTGTTAAAAAAGCTGTTCTGTCTCAGTTGATTGGATTTGGGACCCTTGTCAAAAGTCAACTGACCATAGAAGTTATTCTTTCTAGCTTCCTATATTCTGGAGCAGCTAGAAGGACAAATATGATGTGATGGTATGGTAGCCCATGACAAACTCTGGGATTTGTCCTGTACTTGTTGAAGAGTGCTTTGAAACTATTGCTTACTTTCTTTCTTTACTTTGTATATTTGCTATATTATACAATAAAAAAAGGTTAAAAAAAAAAAAAGTCAATTGACCATAGAAATGAGGGTCTAATTCTGAACTCACAATTTGATTCGATTGATTAATATGTCTGTCTTTATGCTAGTACTGTGCTGCATTTTTTGTTGTTGTTTTTGTTTGTTTTTGGCTTAGCAGTAGAAATTTATCATCTCACAGTGTTAGAGGCTAGAATTTCAAAATCAAAGTGTCAGCAAGGCCAAATTTCTCTCCAAAGTCTGTAGCGTTCTGGCATTGGCCTGCCACAATTCTTGGTGTCCCTTGACTCTGCCTCCTATCAAATACTGATCTCTCTCTCCCATGTGACTTTAGACCGCTGCCTGTCATCATAATACCATGCTGTTTTGACTAGTGTAGTTTTGTAATATTCTTTAAAGTTAGGAAGTGTGAGTCCTCCAACTTCATTCTTGCTCTTCAAGATATTTTGACTATTTGAGGCCCCTTACCCTTCCAAATAAATTTGATAATTGGCTTTTCCATTTCTGCAAAGTAGGCTGTTGGAATATTGATTGTGACTGCATTGCATCTGTAAATCATTTTAGATAGAATTGACATTTTAACAATATTTAGTCTTCCAATCCATGAACATGAAATGTCCTTCCATTTATTTAGGTCTTTTTTATTTCTTTTAGCAATGTTTTGTAGTTTTCTGAATATAAGTCCTTTCCATCCTTGGTTAAATTTATTCCAAAATATTTTATTCTTTTAATTGAATTATTGAAAATGTAAGTTACTATGTAAATAGATTTTTTTCTTGACTTCCTCCTCAGATAGCTCATTACTAGTATATAGGAATACTACTGATTTTTGCATGTTAATCTTTTCCTGCCACTTTACTGAACTTAATTTATTAGCTCTAGTAGCTTTGTTCTAGATTTTTCAGGATTTCCTAAACATAGGATCATGTTGTCTGTAAATAGTGAAAGTTTGACTTCTTCCTCTCTGATTTAGATGTGTTTTCTTTCTCTTTCTCATCAAATTGCTCTGGTAGAACTTCTGGCACAATGTTGAATAACAGTAGTGACAATGGGCATCCTTGTCTTGTTCCCTGTCTTAGAGGGAACGTTTCAGTGTTTCAAAATTGAGTATGATGTTAGTGGATTTTTCGTAAATGGCCTTTATCATGTTGAAGAAGCTTTCTCCTATTCCTACCTTTCAAAGTGTTTTTATTAACAAAGGATGCCATATTTTGTCAAATGCCTTTTCTGCATTGAGTGAGATGGTAATATGTGTTTTCTCCTTCAATTTGTAAATGTGGTGTATTACCATGATGATTTTTTTGTGTTGAATCAGCTTTGTATACTTGGAATAAAACCCACTTGATCATGGTATATACTTCTTTTAATGTGCTATTGGTTTCAATTTCTAAGTATTTTTGAGAATTTTTGCATCTATATTCATAAGAGAAATTGTTCTCTAATTTTCCTGTCTTACATTATTTTATCTGGCTTTGGAATTAGAGTGATATTGGCTTCATAAGATGGGTTAGGTAGTGTTCCCACCTCTTCAGTTCTTTGGCAGAGTTTGAGCAGGGTTTGTATTAATTCTTTTTGGAATGTTTGGTAGAATTCACCTGTGAAGCCATTTGGTCCTGGGCTTTTCTTTGTGGAAAATTGTTGATGATGATTCAATCTCTTTACTTGTAATTAGTCTGTTGAGTTCTTTTATTTCTTCTAGAGTTAGTGTATTTCTAGGAATTTGTCCATTTCACCAAGGTTATCTGATTTGTTGACATTGGGTTTTTCATTCTATTCTCTCATGTCTGTAGGGTCAGTAGTAGTGTCCCACTTCTCATTTCTGAATTTATTTCTCTGCGTCTACTCTCTTTTTGTCTTCGTCAGTTTAGCTAATTTGTCAATTTTATTGTCTCAAAGACCAACTTTTGGTTTTATTGATTCTATTGTTTTTTTATTATCCATTTCATTTATTTCCACCCTACTTGTTGTTATTTTCTTCCTTCTGCTCGCTTTGGGATTAATTTGTTGTTCGTTCTATATTCCTCCAGGTATTCAGTTAGATCTTTGATTATAGCTCTTTTTTTCCTTTTTAGTGTAGATGTTTAGGGCTATAAATTTCCCTCTGCACTGCCTTCACTGTTTACCCTAAATTTTGATATGTTGCTTTCATTTGTCTCAAGATGCTTAGTCATTTCTCTTGCAATTTCTTCTTTGACCCACTGATTGTTTAACAGTGTATTTTTTAACCTCCATATATTTTGGAGGAATTGTGAGGAGCTTAATAGAGAAATCCTAAAATGCTTTGAAGAGACTGTCAGTAGAAATGTGGACTCTAAAGCTACCTGTGACGAAGCCCTAGACAGAAATGAGGCATGTATTGTTTCAGACTGGAAGAAAGACGAGCTTTGTTTTAAAATGGCAGATAATCTGGCAAAATTGACTAATGGCTTTGGCTGGAAGGCAAATTTTAAAAGCCATGAACTTGGATATTTAGCAGAAGAGATCTCCAAATTAAATGTCGAATGTGCAGCCTGGTTTCTCCCCACAGCTTATAGTGAAATGCAACAGGAGAGAGATAAGCTGAAAACTGAACTCTTGGGTACAAAGAAACCAGAAATTGATGTCCTCGAAAATTCTGGGCTTCCAGGAAGGGAGACTCCAGAGAATAGTGCTCCATGTGAGGATTTGGCCAGATGTGGAACCAGTCAGCCATTTCAGAGAAAGCCAGGATCAGACATGGAGTTATCCAGGAAGGATTTATGGAAACTCATATGTCTGATGGGCATGATCCAAGGCTACAGCATAGAAAGCCAACAAGAGTGCTGTGGGACCTGTATAAACAGAGCTGCTGCCAGTTTGGACTGGGGGATTCAGAGAAGGGGCACATTGGAGGAAAAATAACTTCAGAGGCAAAACTATGGAGGCTGAGGTCTGAAGTCAAGAAGCCTCGGGCCAGGAGAGTGGACCCACCCAAGCCTGTGAAGAGGATGAGTTTGCCCCGAAGGCAGAGGATGGGCCTTCCACCTCATTGCAGTGGAAGAGTCATGCCGCCTCAGGCCTTGGAGAGGGTGAAGCACATTCCTTGAGGTTTGGGAAGAGCCTGGCTGCTATCACATGGTGGGGTTGAGCATGTGCCATGGCAATGGCAGAGAGCTTGGGTGTAGCCCCAATGCTTGGAGAGGATGGAGCTGAGAAAAAGGTGGTCTCCCCAATGTTCCCTAAGGTTGCATTTGGAGAGAGGCAAGATGCTGCATAGGCCCTTGGAAAGGGTGGGAATGCCGTTTTCAGAAGCCCTGAAGATAAATGACCCTCAGATTTTGAAATCTAATGGACTTTGCCCTGTGGGTGTTTGAAACTGTATGAGTCCAGTGACCCCTGTGTTCCTTCCTCCGTATGGAAATGCGTATATGTATCCTATGACTGTTCTTCCTTTATATGTTGGCAGCAAATAACTTGTTATGAGTTTTCAAAGGTCCAAAGCCAGAGGATAATTTTGCCTTAGAACAGACCATGCCTGTAACTAACTTTGATAGAAGTTTGTACTGTTTCTAACTTTGTATTTCATTTGTATTGCTATTGAAATGGTTTAAGGATTTCTGATATTGTTATGAAATTAATGTATTTTGTATATGGGAAAAACATGTCTTTTTTAGGGATCTGAGGGTGGAATGTGCTGTTTTGAAAGGATGTATGCCCTATAGAAAAACCATGTTTTAATCAAAATCCCATTTCATAAAGGTAGAATAATCCCTATTCAATACTGTTTGTTTGAAACTGTAATCAGATCATCTCTCTGGGTGATGTGATTTCATCAAGAGTGGTTGTTAAGCTGGATTAGATGATGACATGTCTTCACCCATTTGGGTGGGTCTTGAGAAATTTCTGGAAGCCTATAAAAGAGGAAACATTTTGGAGAATGAAGGAAATTCGGAGAGAGCAGAGAATGCTGCAGTACCATGAAGCAGAGAGTCCATCAGCCAGCACTTTGAAGATGAAGAAGGAAAATGCCTCCTGGGGAGCTTCATGAAACAGGAATCCAGGAGAAGAAGCTAGCACATGACGTCATGTTTGCCATATGCCCTTCCAGATGAGAGAGGAACCCTGACCATGTTCACCATGTCCCTTTCCAGATGAGAGAGAAACTCTGACTGTGTTTGCCATGTGCCCTTCCACTTGAAAGAGAAACCCTGAACTTCATCAGCCTTCTTGAACCAAGGTATCTTTCCCTGGATGCCTTTGATTGGACATGTCTATAGACTTGTTTCGATTGGGACATTTTCTCAGCCTTAGAACTATAGACTAGCAACTCATTAAATTCCCCTTTTTAAAGGCCATTCTGTTTCTGGTATATTGCATTCCAGCAGCTAACAAACTAGAACATGACTCAACATGTGATTTATCCTGAAGTATGATCCATGAGCACTTGAGAGGAATGTATATCCTGCTGTTTTGGGGTGCAGTGTTCTGTACATGTCTGGTAGATCTCGTTCATTTATCATATTATTTAGGTTCTCTGTTTCTTTATTGATCCTATGTTTAGATGTTCTGTCTGTTGATGAGAGTGGTGTATTGAAGTCTCCAACTATTATTGCAGAGATATCTATTACTCCCTTTAGTTTTGCCAGTGTTTGCCTCTTGTACCTGGGGCACCTTGGTTAGACACATTCATATTAATGACTATTATTTCTTCTTGATGAATTGTGCCATTTATTAATATATAATATCCTTCTTTGTTATAGCGTTTTTTATTTAAAGTTTATTTTGTCCTATATTAGTATGCTATCCATCTCTTTTTTGGCTATTGCTTGTGTAGAGTATCTTTTCCAGCCTTTTACTTTCAGCCTGTTTGCATCTTTGGGTCTCTTCTTAACAGGATATATAGGTGGATAATATTTTTTATCTTATCAGTGTTTAATCTGCTAACGTTCAGTGTTATTACTGTAAAGGCAATATTTAAACATTTTATCCTTTGGCTTTTACATGTCATATCTTATTTTTGTCTCTCTTTTTATCCTTTTACTTACCCTTACTAACAGCGTTCATTTCTATATTGTCCTCCGTGCCTCTCTCTTCATCTTTTCTTTTCACCCTGTAGAAATCCTTTTAGTATTTCTTGTAAGGCAGGTCTCTTGTCAATGAACTCTCTCAGCTTCTGTTTATCTGCTAATATTTTAAACTGTACCTCGTTTTTGAAAGACAGTTTTGCCAGATAAATAATTATTGGCTGGCAATTTTTCTCTTTTGGTACGTTAAATATATCATACCACTGCCTTCTCACTGCCATGGTTTCTGTGGAGAAATTGGAACTTAGTCTTATTTGGCATCTCTTGTATATGATGAATCGCTTTTCCCTTGCTGCTTTCAGAATTCTCTCTTTATCTTTGTTATTTGACAGTGTGATGAGTATGTTTCTTGCAGTGAGTCTATTTGGATTTACTCTGTTTGGAGTACGTTGCACTTTTGGATATGCATATTTATGTCTTTCATAAGAGTTGGGAAATTTTCAATCATTATTTCCTCAGATAGTCTTTCTGCCCCCTTCCCCTTCTCTTCTCCTTTTGGGACACCCATGATGTGTATGTTTATGTGCTTCCTCTTGTCAATATCTCCCTGAGAACCTGTACGAATTTTTCCATTCTTTACTTTGTTTTCTTTTGTCTATTTGTATTCAGATGCTTTGTCATCTAGCTCACTGATCCTTTCTTCAAATCTTCTGTTGTATGCCTCTAGTCTTCTTTTAATTTCATCTATTTTGCTTTTAATTCCCATAAGAAATTTTTCTTTATGCGTTTTTACTTTCTTCTTCTGCTCACGAAGTGTTTTCTTGATACTTTTTATTTCTTTAGCCATCTCCTTGAATTGATTTAGGAGATTTTTCTGAACATCTTTGATTAGTTATTCCAAATTCTGTATTCCTCTTTTTATTTATTCTTTTGGCTGGGCCACATCTTCCTGTATCTTAGTGTGGCTTGTAATTTTTCACTGCTATCTGGGCATCTCATTATCTTAATGGGTTTATTCTAAAGGTTGGTTTCTCTCTCTTGCTTAGAATTTTGTTGTTAATTGGATTTGTATAAGGCTCTTCTTTGACAATTGGTTCATCATTATTTCCCAGCCAAACAATGCCAGGTATCTACGCAGGGGGCACAGACCAGATCTAAAAGCCCCTATGGAAAGGTTTCTAAAAGACTCCAAAAAGCGTTTTTTTTTTGCCTTCCACTTCCCAAGGTTGCACTTTCCTGGCCTGCCCAGCTGAGGGTACCCTCTGCCAAACTTCCTTTTTGACGTTTCCCTCAAAGTGTGCTTTCCTGACCTGCCCAGCAGATGGTGCTCTTTGATAATCTATTCCCCTCAGCACTACCAAGGCAAGTTATTTTTGGCCTGATATCGTCAAAATAATGGTACAGCAGTGCCTGACCAGGTAAGGCTAGAACAGTGGGATTCAAGGACTAAATCTGCTGGCCAATAACTGGATCAGTATTGGGTTGTGTCCTCCTCCATTCTTGGGTAGAGCTCCCATGGCCTTCCTAGACTGTAGCAGCCCACTAAATAGGACTGTCCAATACTGCTTGCCTTAAGGGTAGGGGATGGTTACCAGGAACTATGGATGGAATTACTCTTAGTCTCTAACCATGTTCCTCATTCTCTTCATCCTTTATTTCCCTGGATGTTTGCACAGAACTGCCCTTGTTTCCAGAGCTCCAGACAGTTGATTTGGGCAGTTTCTTCCTGTCTACATGCTGACTTGGGGAGAGGAGTGGGCTCTGCAGCTTCCACCCTATTTCTCCATTTATCTAAAAGTGTCCACTTTCCAAAATGTCTTCCTTAACATTTTAAAATCTTTTTCTTTGGGTTATTTCTTTGATTAAGATGTCTCACAGAGCGTTATGAACGTTTGTGAACTCTAAATTACTTTTCTTATACGTTGATATAGAAACTTTTTATGTTTGCATCTTAAGGTTATCAAATACCCATTGTCATAGTGTTTGAGAAAGGGCTTTTACTCTCCTATCCTGATTAATTTTTTTCCCTCTAGACTCAGAATAGCCTAGAAACTTTTATTTTTCATTTCAGTATTTCTCTCAGAATTTTGACAGCCTAAAATCCTAATAAATTTGAAAGTATGGTAATATATAGTGAATTCTAAACTTTTTATTTTGTTCTTTTATGTAGGTATTTCAGGTGTTGAATGAAAAGAAACAGATACATGCTATTAAGTATGTGAACTTAGAAGAAGCAGATAATCAAACTATTGATAGTTACCGGAATGAAATAGCTTATTTGAATAAACTACAACAACACAGTGATAAGATCATCCGACTTTATGATTAGTAAGAATTTTAGAAGATAGTTTTTTAAAGAAACATTTATTTTTGCTATAATTCTTCAAGTAAATACTTAGTAAATTTTAATATATGCTAATCATTTATTGTTCTACTTCCTCTGTTTGTTTTTAATTGCAGTGAAATTACAGACCAGTATATCTACATGGTAATGGAGTGTGGAAATATTGATCTTAATAGTTGGCTTAGAAAGAAAAAGTCTGTCAATCCTTGGGAACGCAAGAGTTACTGGAAAAATATGTTGGAAGCAGTTCACACAATTCATCAACATGGTATTTTAAAATCTCTTCATATGTGTAAAGTTGAAATATTCATTAGGTCTTCTTAGAGAAATATGCCCATCATTTTAAGGTATTGTTTATGGACAGCTTTGGACTAGATAGACTAAATAATTGAAAGCTTAATTTAAAATGAAGGAAAAAAACTAGTTCTTAAAACCCTGTAATCCATAGTGTATCCTTCTCAGTATTAAGGTATCCTTCTCAGTATTAATGTAGTCCATAATTCTTATTGTCAAGTACCTGGATTATAGCAGATCTGAAACTTTGAGGTTCAAGCATCTGAAAATCTGAGATTTGTGTTTCATTCATTTTCCTATTCATTTTGTATTTTGTGCCGTTTGGGAGTTTGGATTATTTTTGTTTTTTTTTTTTGTTTTTTTACCTTTTGCTCTATTCTGAGTTCGCTTTTATTCACACTGGGCCTTGATTCTTTTCGAGCTTCTGCCTTTAACTTGTTCTTTTGTTTGTTTGTTTTTTAATTAACTTAGATAACTAATTTATTTCTTCTTCATGTCTACTTTCCTATGAGTTAGGAAATAACCTGTAATTAAGATCAGGGCTTTAGAGACGACGGTCTCAGGAGCATTAGACTCTTGCCATCTAGCAGTACAGTTTAAGTGCTTTGTAGAGGATAGTGCATGACTTTGGAGTCAGACTCTCTGGGTTAAACTCATGGCCCTGTCACCTGGGCTATGTTAACTTGAGCAGGTTACTTAAACTCTCTTTGCCTTAGTCTCCTTATCCGAAAATGGGAATAATAATAGTATTAACCCCAGCATTTTTAGCCCCAGCATTTTTACGAGGATTAAATGATTCACTACAAGCAAGGCACTTAGAAGGATGCCTGGCACATAGTAGGTGCTATGTAAGTATTTATACAATACAGAAAAAGTAAATATTTAATTGAATTGAATAATTGTAGGCACCAACTGAGCAAGTAGATAATGAGATTTTTTTGTCTTAGGATGCTTTACGTTGTCTAATATTATAATGGGTGTTTTTTTTGAAGGCATTGTTCACAGTGATCTGAAACCTGCCAACTTTCTGATAGTTGATGGAATGCTAAAGCTGATTGATTTTGGGATTGCAAACCAAATGCAACCAGATACAACAAGTATTGTTAAAGATTCTCAGGTAATACTTTTAATTAATTGATGAAAGTATTCTCAAACATAGATTTCAATTCTTTTTCACCTATAAACTAATATTTTGCTAATGAGATTTGAAGCCTTTTTTAAAGAAATACATGCTATATCTATAAAATAAAATTAAAATCATGATTAGTATAATTTACAGCAGAAAGTTAAGATCAGATAGAAATATGAAGCAATTTTGAATGATTTTCCCATAGCTGAAGGAGAGAACAAGTAATATCTGGCTTGGAAGTCATTTTGGTTATGATCTAAAATTGACCTGATAATTTCAGTTTGATAACCAGGAGTTTCCTGGTAGCAATTAAAGAGGGAATTGTAGTTACATGTTTTTCATTGTTCTTGAGGTAAGATGTTTCTGTTCCTCTAAAGAAGCAAAGCTTTTCTTATCACTTAAATTTGAAATAAATATATTAAGTGTGACTTCATGTTGAGAACACCTTGATAACTATTGTAGTGGACATCATATTCAGTGGATGTGCAATAGCAAAGTTTATAAAGTTGCTCCCATTAAAACTAAAGTAGTGACACCAATGTATGACTAAAATACAGTCATGTAAGTGTGGGTCAACATAGGAAAACTAGTCAATTAATGCACTACATGAATAGTTCAGTGCAAGCATTTTGTATTGTTGGAAATCAGAACCATATTTAATTTAGCAATGAAATTAGTGCATTGTATGGTTGACATATCCTATTATAGAAACTCTTGCTTGATTTAGATGTCCATCCCATCTCAATTTGGACATGGATCGAGGTAGTACTTGGAGACAAACCTAGATTGTTTTTTGTTTGTGTGGTGGTTGTGTAATTGGTTTATTTAAAAAAAAGTTCTGGCTCTATTCCAGTACAGATTGATCAAGCCCCTCAAAGTTTATGGGCACTAATGTAATTTTAGACTGGTCGGTTTTTAAGGCAGACATTATTAACCCACTATAATCATAATAAAAGATCAGCATTCTGAAAGGAGTTAATTTTCTGACTCTGAATCTATTCATTTCACTGGAATTGTGAAGAAATTTGGTATATATCTTAATATTGCTGGAAATTATTTGAATTAATCAGGTATATTAATAAAATCTGTAATTATCCGAATTTCTAAGAATATGACATTCAGGTTTTAAAAAATTTAAAGCAGGATAAACATTTTCATTGATTGTTTTCTGTGACTTGACAAATAGGTAGGCACGGTTAATTATATGCCACCAGAAGCAATCAAAGACATGTCTTCCTCAAGAGAGAATGGGAAATCAAAATCAAAGGTACTGTAAGCTATTTACATTTCATTCATCTGGCATCAATAGAGAATGGACTACTCTCTGAGTAGATTACTAGAAAACTGAAGGTTATTTTTTTAAGTTCTAAAACCTTTTAGAACATTGAAGAAAACTAATCTTAAGCAAATTGTATGGAATTTAATTTCACCCTTCTTTATTGCCTTGGGATTGTTATTTTAATGTTGCACTTTTAATATGGTGGGACTCATGGCGTACTCCTACAAGAAATGTGCCTAGGAAAATTTAAGACTTAAGTAGCTCTAATTTAGATACCTGAAAAATGTCATTGAATTGGTATCCTTTGAAGTCTTTTTGTGTTTCTGTGATTATTATATTTTTATTTTTCTCTACTTATTTGTGAATACTACATTTTCAATTATAACTGGGATATAATTTTTCCAGATCAGGGTTTGCATTCAGCTACTTTCCAACTTACCTTATTTGAGCTACCTACCCTCAATTAGCTGTCTTAGTCTAACTGGTGCCTCTTATCAGGGACCCGTTTTGCCTTCCATGATGCCTCCAGCTCTCATGCTAACGCTTCTTTCTCTGCAGCAGTATAGCCAAGTGGATACAAGCCCCCACTGTTGTGCCAGTGGCCCACATTAACTCATAGCTCTCCTTCATTAACAACTGTCTTTGAGCAGTTCTTCATCTGCTAACTGGGCTTATCAACAGTACCTTTTTTAGAGAAATTAAGGATTAAGAGAGAAAGAATATAAAGCATTTAGGATATTTCCCAGCTCAGAATAATTGCTCCATAAATGTGCTTTTATTTACTAAATTATATTTGCATTCCTGTAGAATTGTGATTTTTTTAAGTAACTTTCCAAATAACTGGCATAAAATTATTCCAAATATTCTGACTTAATATTCTTTATCTATTTAACTTTCATCTTTATGCCAATACTTGGGTTTATCCTCTTCCTCTTTTTCTTTTTCTTGATTAGACTTGCCAAAGTTTTGTTGATCTTAAAGCACCAGGTGTTAGTTTCATATATCACTTCTATTTTAATTTGCTTTCTTATTAATTTCTGCCTGTATCTTTGCAAATTTCTCTGCTTTCTATTTTAGTTTCTTTTTTTCATTTTAATTTAATTAGTAGTTCATTTAATTAAAAAATTTTTGCTTATTAAAATACTAAACTGAATTTTACTCTTGAGTTTTCTTTAGCTGCTACCTACAAGTTTTACTGTTTCTCATTTTCATTAATTTCTAAAATTTGTAAGTTCAATTTTAATTTTATTTTTTTACTTTTAAGGAAGGTTTATTTTGAGTTGCAATCTTAAGAATTCAGATTTTTTCGATTATCAGCTCTGTGATTTAATATGTAACGGTAAATCTCTATTCAGTTGAACCACCAGTGGCCTTTGTAATTCTGAGTAGAAGATGAAATGTAAGATTACCTTACATGTACCCAACATGTAAATTAATCCCTGCTAATGAAGCAGGCAGAAACCCTCCCAGGTTAGCTCTGTTCCCAAAATTAATCTATTCCAATTATCAGTAACTACTTGTTGGCTAGTTTTGGGCTTCTTCTATTCTGAAGTCTATCAAGTGCCTTCATTGCATCCATATGCTTTCTGCTTCAAATGCTGCTACCGTGCAGGACTTGTGGCTGTTGGAATTTGGTCCCCACCCACTTACATTTTAGAGCTGTAGGTATAATTTTTCACCTCGTTGTAAATATTTCCCATATGTTTTTCCTTTTGTTCTCAAGTTGTTCTATTTGTATATGAGAATTTGGAGAGATTGAGAAATTATGCTGCCACTGTCATTTTCCCAGAATCTGAAATCCTTTTTAAACCATGATTTATTTAGAAATGGATTTAATTTCCAGGCCACTGGAAATTAAGGCCACTGGTGGTTAAATTAGAGAAGAGGAGGTTATTTTTATTAATTTTTAGTTTTGTTACATTGTATTCAGATAATGGGATCTGAATAATTTTCTTTTGTCATTTAATGAGAAATTCTTTGTAAATTAATCATTTTTAATGTGCTGTGGCATTTTAATAAAATTTTCTCTTAGTATCTTTATATCACATATATCTTACATGTTGAGATTAATTTTTAGTCCAAAGCTCTGTATTTTTAAAATCTATTTTATCTGTTGCATTATGAAAAGCATGTTAAAATCTCCTTGCAAAAAAGAATTAAATACAGTTTTGGTTTTAGTTATATAAATGTGGTCCCATTACATAGAAAGTCATAGCTATAATATCTTCTCTTTTTTTTTTTTTAATTAAAGAGGTTGTGGGTTTACAGAAATATCACGCATAAAATAAAGGATTCCTACATACCACCCTATTGTTAACACCTTGCATTGGTGTCTGTTTTAGCTTGCTAAAGCTAATGAAATGCAACATACAGAAATGGGTTGGCTTTTACAATGAGGATTTATTAATTTAAAGTTTACACTTCTGAGGCTGTGAAAATGTCATCACATTCAACAGGATGATACCTGGACTCTGAAGACAGGCTGCCAGCATTCTCAGCTCCTCTGTCACATGGGAAGGCACATGGTGCTTTTGCTGGTCTCTTCCAGGTTTCAATGCTTTGAGCCTCTGGCTTCATTGGCTTTCTCTCTGAGCTACATGTTTCTCACTTTTAGCTTCTCTGTCTCCTTCTTTCTAAGCTTCTCTGGCTTTTCTCTCTGAGTTTCTCTGGATTTTTTCTGTGTCGTCTGTCTTTTATCCTTTTATAGAGGACTCTAGTATCAGGACCCATGTGGGGTATACCTCAACTGAAGTGATATAATCAAAAGGCCCCATCCACAATAGGTCTACACTCATGGGAATAGATTAGCTTTAAGAAGTTGATCTTTTCTGGGGTACATACAACTTCAAACCATCACAGTGTGGTACAAAATATCTTCTTTTGATTGTACCTCTTATCACTGTAAAATAGCATTCACTCTCTTGTTTAAAGGATTTTGCCTTGTTCTCTTTTCTGATATTAACATTGCAGTCCCTGCTTTTTCTTTTACTTTTTTCCTCCTTTTTT